>APFE031090136.1:5351-15767 GCA_000404065.3 Pinus taeda | reverse complement strand
AAATGAGCTAGAGAAAGAGCTCACACTTGACAAAGTAACAGCTGAGCTCAAGAGAGTCCTATGGGCCAATATTGGCCAATCCATCACAGACCAGTGGGAATAAATTGAGGCTATTCATGAGTAGATGGGGCTCATTGGAAAAGCACATAAGGAAATCCAAAGAGCAAGGGCATCTCTAGGCAGTATGCCTGAGGCTGCCACCAGAATGATAAATGTGCTCAATTACAGAACAAGTTCTCAGCTGGTCAAAATGGGAATTGCCAACAAGACTGAGACCATTTCGATGGTCAAAAGGGTCCTAACACTAAGAAACCTGTTACAGACATTAGAGAGAAGAAGCCAGGATATGCAGACAGACATTAATAAATTCATGGACAAATTCATAGCATTGCAGAACAGAGGTCTTCCTAGCTTGATGGGCACCTCAAGAAGACTACTTTCCCATGAAAATTATGCCAAGAGGCTCAACACTTTTGCTACAAATCAGATTGCAGAAAAGGCCAGCACTTCAGCAGAATCAGGGCCAGCATTAGGACAGACTCTCTACAATAGGGTAGAGAGCTTATTTTTTATCATGAATGAAATCAATCACTTGTTTGATGCGTCTCCCAATTTCTATAAATATACAGAGGCGGATGAGACTATAGAGGCAATTTTAAGACATCAATTGCCCACACAGGAAGTCTGGAATGGATTGATTCAATTACTACTAAACCAGAGCCAGTAATCATGTTTTCTCCATTTAAATATATAAGTTGTCATGCACAAGAAAATTTTGATATGTTAGCATGTATGCAGAAAGAGGCTGAGCCAACTCAGCAAACCATTCGGCCACCACAATAGCACTGACAGTCACAGGTGACAAGGCCGAAAAGCTACAGGAGGACAGAGCTGCAAAGACACGTCATTCATCAGTTATAACAAAGCATTCAACCGACTCAGTGACCTCCAAAGGTCGAAATCTTATGACAGAATTAAAGAGCATTTATGTTGTATTGAAAGCTGCAATAACTTCTTATCTGTTTCCTGTACGAGTTGGTGAAGATATTTTATTTCTCAGATGACTCAATGCCTAAGATATTTTGTATGAAACATTTCTATATATTCCCTCTCGCATGAGTTTGCAGGGGTTGGATGTTGTTGATATCTTCTCTATAGTTCTTTTACTGTAAATTCTCAGAGAAGTATTACAAAGGCGGTGGAATTTCCAAAGCTCTGTGTTGTTTGATGCATTGTGGTGTTTAGTTGAAAGTTACAGGATTCCTGCGTATTTCATGACACAATAAGTTTTCCTTACAACTCTTTGTTATGTGTTTTGTTGTCTTTCATATCTCTTTCATGCTTCTGTGCTTTACAGTTAATGGCAAGGAAAAAGAATAGTTTCAGAATTTAATCACAGATTACCCTGAACTCAATCTAAGCTATTATAAATGTTTTTCTTCAGTTATAGTAATAAAGGTGTAATTCTTAATTGCTACCCTTTCACGCTATATCTTTCACAGTGATTATTGTTTCAGGAATTCAAGTTTGCTCCTAAGGAATATATCTCTTTCCCACATCCCAGCTTAGTGGAAAATTCTTAATTTCTTTTCACTGGTTCTTTACATTTCACCATCATAATTTCAAGTTTGTTTTGTGAAGTATTTAAATGGCCCTGTAATTCCAGCTTCCCAAACCCAAGATTTCAATAAACCAGTTGCCACAGACTCCATTGCCCAATGGACTAACATTATCTGTAGATTTCCACTTTAGATACAGAAAGACATCCTTCCAACCAAACATAAACCAAAACCTTTACCTCATAACTAGCCTAAAATCTCCACAGAACAGAGACAAACCTTAAAGAGAGAGCCCTCTCTGATTATAGTTGGGCTAGAAGCTGTAACCCAGAAATTGGTTAGTGGTTACCCCGGCCGTATTCCCTTGGGAGTCAAAGGGAACAACCTGGGTGTTCACATTGAGCATGGCTGAGATCTAGGTCCAGCTGAGCTTCCATCCTCAATGTGTTGTATTCAAACTCGATTGACAACAAAGCTCTCTTCCATAGACCAACTCATAGGGTGTGAAACTGGTTGTGGTCTTCCAAGTGGTGTTGTAGGCCCAAGTGGCCTCAACCAGGCGATCTGCCCAATCCTTTCTACTGCTACTCACGACCTCAGTCAAAATCCCCTCTAATGCTCTATTGGTGACTTCCACTTGCCCATTCGGTTGAGGATGATATGGGGTGGAAGTCCTATGCTTGATCTTGTGATGAGCAAGAAAGTCTTCAATCAAGTTGGAGGTGAACTGGCTTCCTTGATCGGTGAATAACTCTCTTGGGTAGCCAAATTTGTAGAAAATGTTTTCTCTTAAAAACTCAGCCACCTTTTCTTCTGTTGCTGCTTTGATTGCCTTGGTTTCTGTCCACTTTATCAGATAGTCTGTGCACACAATGATGTAAGACTTTTTCCTTGAAGGAGGGTTGATAGGACCAACAAAATCCATACCCCACTTCTCAAATGGCTCAAGAGTCACTTAAGGTTGGAGAGGCATTTCGTCCCTTGGAGTCAGTTTCCCCATCCTTTGGCATCAGTCACATTGGCTGATATATCTTCTGACGAAGAGTGGGCCAATAGTAGCCTGCCTGTAGAATTTTGAAGGCAGTCCTCTTGGCTGCAAAATGTCCTCCACAAGACCCATCATGACAGGTTAGGAAGTCTCTTACACAACGCCTTAAGATCTGACGAGGGCCAAGTTTGAACAGGTTTCCCCCAATCCAAGTGAATCAGGCACTTTTCCTCACGATTCTTCTCTTTTCCTTTGAGGATAGATGCGGAGGGAACTGTGCTGAGACCAAATAGTTTTCTATATCAGTAAACCATGGGGAGAGTACTGAGATAGCAAATAGATGCTCATTTGGCATCTGGTCATCCACTGTTCCTTCTTCACCTGCAGGCAAATCCAATCTAGACAAGAAGTCAGCAACCACATTTTATTTACCTGCTTTGTCAACGATAGTCAAATCAAACTGCTGCAACAAAAGTAACCATCTAATAATACGAGCATTCACATCAGGCTTATTCATTAAATATCTGATTGTAACATGGTCAGTATGTACAAATGTTTTATAGCCAGTGATGTAGTGTCGGAACTTGTTCAGGGAATGGACCACGGCCAGGAACTCTTTCTCAGTTATCGTATAATTCATTTATGCCTTGGATGAGTTTTTGTTGACAAAGTATAGCATATAGAAGTTTTTCTTCAACTTGTCCTGAGGCTGCCCCTTTGGCTTTATTCGAGGCATCAGTGTGGATGTGGAAAGGTGGGGCCCAGTTTGGGCCTCTCAGAATTGGAGCGGACACCAACTTATCCTTCAATTCATTCAGAGCCCTCTGGCTGTCATCTGACCATTTAAACTCAACATCTTTTGCTAAGATGCCAAACAATGGCCAGGCTAGCTTACTAAAATCTTTAATGAATCTTCTGTAATATCTCGCTAAGCATAGGAAACTCCAAACATCTCTCACCTTCTTGGGAGGTGGGACCTTTTTTATGATAGGAATTTTACTGGGATCCACCTGTAATCCCTGGCGAGAAATGGTATGACCTAACACGGTCCCTTCAGTCATCAGGAATTCACATTTTTCAGGGCTGAGGGATAGGTTCATCTCAATGCACTTGCTGAAAACTTTCCCAGGTTGGACAAGGCTTCCTGGAAGCTAGACCCATAAGGAGTAAAGCCATCCATATAGATTTCCACCAAATCATAGACCAACTCGACAAAGATGCTTAGTACAGCTCTCTGGAAAGTGGCAAGGGCATTACATAGCCCAAAGGGAAGGACGTGGTAGGCAAAGGTACCCCATGGACAAGTGAAGGTGGTCTTATCTTGGTCCTCAGGGCTGATTTGGATCTGATTATACCCGTTGAACCCATCTAGGAAAGAGAAAAACCTCTTCCCTCCCAGACCATCCAACACTTGATCTATGAAAGGTAAAGGGAAGTGGTCTTTTTTGGTGGCTTTGTTCAGTTCTCTGTAGTCCACACAGATTCTCCATTTCCCATTTTTCTTGGGTACCAACACCAGAGGGGAAACCCATTCGCTATCCGATATGGGGTAGATGAATCCTGCATCCAGCAATTTTTGCACTTCTTCTTTAACAATGTCCTTGAGGGCTGGATTCATTCTCCTCTGAGTTTGCCTAACTGGTTTACAGTCTTCCTTAATGTAGATATGATGGGTATAGATTGAGGGATGGATTCCCTTCATTTCCTTGTAGCTCCAGGCAAAGGCCTCCAAATGGCGGGTCAAGAGGATACATAGCTCCTTTTCCTGAGAGGGAGAGAGAGAGGAGCTTATCTTCAAAGTCCTCTCAGGGAAAAACTCCACATTCTTAACTCTGGGAGTGGTCAGATCAGTCGCACATAGGTCCACTAAAGCATTGGCCTGGGTATCTTCCACCAACTCTTCCAAGGATTGTGCACCAGGGGGAGGATTTTGGATTAAGTTCTCAATCAAATCATCCTCGGTTGGATGACCTCCCGTGGTGGCCTCTACTGTGCATAATGGTGCAGAGTAGACCTCATCCTCTTCTCCTTCTTCCAACCATAGGGGTAAGTCATGTTCTAGCAGAGGTTGGGCAGGAGGGTATAGGACCAGCTATTTGGACATAGGCCCATTTCTGATGGTCATGCTTCTGGCCCGACAATTGATGTAAGCATCTGTAGTAGCCATCCAAGGCCTTCCCAAAATAAGGGGATATCCCGTGATTTTTTCCTTTGGCTGAAGGACCAAAAAGTCCGCAGGGTATTCCCAGGAGTCAACAGAGACCAAGACATCTTCCACAATCCCTTCGGGAGTCATTGTGGAGCAGTCTGTGAATTGCAGCACTATCGAGGTCTTCCTTAGGGAACTCTGAAGGTTGAGCTTAAGCATGGTGTCCCTAATCATCACATTAATGGAGTACCCTAGATCAATCAAAGTGTGGGGTATAATGGTGCCATTGATGTGGACATCAACTACAGGACTCCCAGGGTCCAAATGCTTTAGATAGACTACTTGCCCCAACATGAGATAGGACAGTTGTCCTATGACATTGATGGTTGAGGCATCTTTCTTTCACCTATCTGGGTGCCTGAAACACTTCTCCTTAATCAATTTGTTGTATATTGGTACATCTTTTATGGCCTGGAGAAGTGGTATTTTCACACGCAACTGCTTGAGTTCTCCCAGAAGCTCATCCTCTTCTCGGTTGGGTTGTGTGGTTACTCTGAGTTGCTCAGGAAAGGGTGGAATGGATTGGCGTTCAATTTCCTATTTCTCTTCCTCCTCCTCTAGGGGAGGAGGTTGGCGCTCTAGAAGGACCTTCCCAAATCGCAGGTTGATCTCCTGGATCTCCACAACATAGGTAGGGCATGTTGTGTCCCTAGTATATACCTGTTGGGCCTGTCTGTTGTTGGGGTTCGGGTTCGGTTGAGCAGGCATCTGGGGTTGTCTTGGAGGAGCAGGAGGTAATGGTTGTGGTTGAGCTGTGGTGGAGGCAGAATGGCGGGAGGAGTGTTGTATTGGGCCTCCAACCCCGGTTGAGGTGCATTCCACTGAGGTTGTGGCTGGGCATGAGAGTGAAATGAGTGAGAAGGAGGTTGAGTGTGGTATGGAGATGGATAAGACCACGGAGGAGGTGCGGACCAGGAAGGATGAGAAGGGGGGCCCCAAGAAGGTATATGAGCATATTGGTTGGGGTTGTAATAAGCTTGGGATGGCCCTTGCATCCCCTGCTGATAAGGTTTGGTTCCATGTGGCCTCCTTTGGTTGAGGAAGTTGAGAGGTTCAGTAGCCACCTCAGTCCCTAGGTACATGGCTTTAAATCCCGGCAAGGTAGGGCATTGGTTGGTGGGGTGGTCTTCCTCACAAACGAAACATACCTCTACTGAGTACAATGGGCAGTCATTCTTGGGATGCTTCCTCGTGCATCTAAGACAAAAAATGGCCGAAGCCCTCTCAGCTTCTTCTTTCTTTTGCTGAATTCGGAAGGTATCAAGTTGCATGGCAATAGTATGTCTCATTTCACTCTTGAGGTCTTCCACCTGGTTAGCAAACTCATGCTTGGAGAAAGAGGTACTAGCTGAAAGATAATTCCCCCTACCTCTCTTCCAGGCCGCCCTAGAATGGTTTCTAAACACGGTCTTTATGTCCTCATAAGGTAGTTGGTAGATGTCTCCTCCAGCCAACATTTTAAGGGTGTCTAAAAGGTCTTCAGGGACTCCTCGGAGTAGAACCAGCTTCAGAGATTCTGGGTCAAGTGTGCACCTGGCTTATTTATAACTGAGTTGGAACCTTTCCCCATAGTCTTCTAAAGATTCATCGCTTCCCATGGTCATCCGAAAGACTTCTCCCTTAGTTTCCTTGGATCTAAAGTAGTCCCGGTACTTGGTATTGAAAGCTTGCTGCATCTGACGCCAAGTGATGATATTGTTTCCAGGTAACCCCATGAACCAGGGTAATGTCGTGTCGTTGAAGGTAGAGGGAAAGAGTTTTAGCTTTTGGTCATCCTCAGCATAGTCATAAGTTCGACAAAGGACATCAAACTCAAACAGGAAGGTATCAGGGTCTTCAGTAGTCAGTCCATGGAAGTGAGGTAGAGCAGAGGGACTTATGCTTTCATTTTCATGTCTCCATTGGTCTCTCGGATGGGAAAGGCACCCTCTATTCTCTCATCTTCTCTTCTACCGTTTCGGTTTTCAGCCATGGCTTCAGATGGAGTGTTCCCTAACTCTTCTTCTGTTGTAGGATCTTCGTACATCTCAGGAGGTTCACCTATAGGTTCTTCTAGCTCACTGTCACCAGAGAAGAGAGAAGGTTGACTCAGTGATGTGGTGGGGTGTTGGGTAAGAATTTGTCGGTTTTATCTATGTTCCTACGAGGCATGAAATGGATTGATTTTTTTTTTTTGATTGCTTTTTCTTTTTTCTCTGCTGGTACCTGCAAAACTAAAATAGATTGAACTGCAACAAACTATCTTGCTGAAATGAAAATGCAGAATTGAAATGAAAGTAGGAAAGGACTATTCTATTTTTCTCAAATGAAATTGCAGGAATGAAGTGCTAAGCTACGCTTGCAAAATTGAAATTACGGAATTGGAATGCTAAGCTACGCTTGCAGAATTGAAATTGCGAAATTGAAATGCTAATCTATGAAATCAGGAAATGTCTATTGTACTTTTGCGGAAATGAAATTGCAGAATGGAAATGAAATAAACTACTGTTGAGGCCTCGAAAATCGTTGCCACAACATTGGGGGATAACCACCCGGTCCGGACCTTGGTACAACTCCTTTTCCGTTTGGGATGGTGGCTCCGACTGGAGATAACGGGACCAGTTTCCTGATAGTAAGATAAAAGGGATGGATGGGTGATGAATAATTTACTTGAGTGATAGGCGACTAGCTTATTCTATTGACAGAAATAGGGAAACTAATACTAATCCCGGGCACAACTTATTCATTCAGAATGCAGCGTTAAATAATCTTTATCTATCTAACAAGCATATAGATGACTCTGTAAAATAAATAAGAGACATTCATTCATTCAAAGATTACTTCATATGAATAGTCACAATGAAGCGATAAATACAAATTACTGCATTCACTATTTATATCATCGATACATATACATGGTTGAAAGAGAAGCATGCGATAAACAACCAATAGTGGAATGCATAAAGAATTCTGTGAAAAGCACATATATATATAAGCGACAATAGCAAGAGTGATCCAAACAACAATTCACATAAAAAAAATGAGTACAGACGTAGATAATAGTACCATGTGAGCTGTAGATCAATCTGAAATATCAATCATTATTCAAGATTCCTTCTTCAACGCAGAAATGCTTTCAAACAATGACAGTAGTGCACATTTGCATAAAAACCTTCCTCATTAAATTCGGAATAATTGGTCGAGTTTCATAAAAGAATATCCCTGAAGTACAATAGTGCAACTTCAGGGTTTAAGTCATATACAAGAATTTACGACCCTTTCTAAATGCATGAAAGGGTCTATAAATACTACTAAGCTAAAAAAATCTATGAAACAAAATCCTACTAAATTGGTATCAGTAAATGCGGTCTATCTCTCAAGGGCAATCTGGCAGTCGGCGAAGCGATTCATGCCTCAGGTTGTTTGCCCTTAAATCTAAGTTGGCTTGTCGCAAGCTTTGGTTCCACTTCTAGCGGTTTGTTGAGGCGCAAACTAAATTGGGCGGTGAAGGTGGCATCTTGAATGTCGGGTATAATATACCCGACAACATCTGTTAGGCATTTCAAGGCGGCTCTTTGGCTATATGGCTTGATTGAGAAGAACCAATAAGCATCCCATGTCAAACTGTTGATTCCAGCGATCAATCTTGCGTTTTTCTCCAGCTCCGGATAGCATGAGTGCTCCAACATATTTGTCGTTGTTAATTGACCTGGAGTGCATTGGGAAATCATATTAGATAAATAAAGTGTATTATTTACTAATTCAACCAAATTTCCACTGATTGTTTTGCATCTGGAAATTGCTCTTTCTGCCTTCATTAGTTGCGATTTCCATTCTATGAATAATATCTCTTTGTGTGATTCCAGAATTCTCAGTAGATTAGTTGCCCGACCTATATCGAAATCCTGCCATTCTATAAATTTTGTCAGTGTTTCTTCGGCCTGATCCAAATCGGTCCTTGCTTTTTCTACCTTTTCGCTTATGGATGCTACCAACTCGCACAATGGTTCTGCTTGTGTAATCTATTGACATAATAGCTTAACCTGATTAATCAATGCCTTATTTAATTGGAGCGTTTCTGCATTGAATTCATCTACCTGAGGGAGCTTTTTCATTTGCTCAATTTGAGTGGTCAATTGAGCGATTTGCTCATCTTTTGCTTTCATTGTTCCCTCAGTTGATATTCTTAACTGCTCTAGTGCCGCCGATAGCTCCTTTTGCCTTTGGATTGCACCTTCATCAATCCTCTGCTTTTGCTCTTGTAATTGCTTGGTCAGCTGATTATTGTTCTGTTGCTGCACTAGCAATTCTTGCTCCGCCTGCTCTGCCTTCTGTTGAACTTCTGATAGTCTCGCCTGTAGGGAGGAGATGTCTTGGTCCTTGGTCTGCTTACCTCCGATGCTTTGTCAATGGTTGCCGCTGAATATGCTCCAGCGAATTGTGATAGCATGGTTAAGTCATCGGAGGGGTCGAATTCCTCTTTCCACACAACATTTCCCGTTACTGTCAATTCAGGGAATAGGGAAGGTTGATCAGCTCTTCTCCTTTTCCTCTGTCGCTTTACAACAGCTTTATGCTTAGGGCTATAAAATACATCCAAAGGGGGAATATCTTCAACTTGCAAAATGATTTCTCCCGTTGGATCTTTAGGAATTATCTCTGTTTCTTTTGTTTTGGGTAGGCCGTTGGTTTCACCCGAAATCGGTTTCGATGTCGCTTCCTGTGTGTCACCTTCTTTAGAAGCCTCATCATCTTTCGAGCACTCTAGGTTACCGATAATTGTACTGAATTGCTGCCATTGCTGGAGAAAATTCGGATCAACTAATATATCATTATTATTCTTAGAGCTGCTCTCTTCTTGGGTCTTCGCCTGGGTTTCCTCTTGTCGCTGCACATTTTCCTGGGTCACCTCCTGCCTCTGGCCATGCACCTCCTCCTGCTGCTTTGATGTAGTAGGAGGTGGCATATTATCTCACTGCTTAGACTCTCTTGACCTGGTTGTTGTTGGAACAGTCACTAACAGGTCTAGAGGCAGAGTTTGCTAACGTCTGTTCTCTACTTCTATTAAATTTGACTAGCCCTTCATCATTATACACATTTTTGGCAAGCGACTTGACTTGATACAACGATTCGGCCGATGCGAAGAAATCCTTGAATTTGTCTTCTTTGTGCTCGACCTTGGCCAATTTGGCTTGGTTGAGCACATTGTAAGCGATCTTCCTTGGATCATACTGCCTGCTTGACAGAGTAGCCAGAGTGAGCAAAATCATTTTCCCACCTTCCTTCTCTACATGCTTGATGTCATGCAGGGTATAAATTCGAATTCGTAATGGAAAAGAGGGCCAAACATGTTTTTAAGCTCTTTTCAGGGTCTGAGTAACCCATTCAGCATTGATTTGATAAGCTACTTCCCTGGCAAGTAGCTTATCGGGGATGTAAAGTGGTAGCACATGCGGCCTAGCCTGACTGCCAAAAACTCTAATGTAGGTGAATTTCTCCTCCCCAAACCAACTTGCTACTGCAGTCAAATCTACCCCTGCTTCCTCAGAAATCTTCGGGGCAGGCTTATTAAAAATGGAATAATGAATTGGCAACATAAAACTGTTGCAGATTTGGTACAGGTGGTGCTTATAACTAGTCTTCCATAGTTTTTGATAATATATGTGAATGGGTGTGGGGTC
>APFE031090135.1:84092-103931 GCA_000404065.3 Pinus taeda | reverse complement strand
AATAATATGAAGCCACAATAGTAACATTAGTGGGCTTATATGGGGTACAATAGTAACAATATGGGCACTATGTGGGTATATCAATATAATAAGTGGGTTGTACTAATAACAATAAGGGTTACACTAGTAGTATAAGGGCCTAACAGAGTCTCATTGCCACATTCTCTGCATCGATCTCATGAAGTTCATAGAAGTCTGCCATTCTGTCCACATGTTGCTGAGCAGTAATGATGTTAGGAGTGCCATCAAAAAACGGGATTTTGCTTTCATAATTTGTGGGCATATCATCTAGAATTTGAGGGAGAACAAGAGGTGCAAAACGGGCAGCCATCACTCTTGGTGGATTTGTCCTTGGAGGTGTTGGAGGAGTGTGCATAGTTTGTAAGGGACTAGCAATTGGAGTTTGAAGCTGAGCTATAATGTAGTTATCAATCGACTGGTTAGCCCTTTCCATCTCCATGTCTACAAGAAATTGTGGATTGTGGACAATAGAGTCAACCACCCTTTCAGACTTGGTTTTGAACAACGATAGTTCAAACTGCTCATCAAACTCTAGCTCTTCAAGATACTCAAAAATTTCTGGGCATGAATGGGATTTGAACACGGGAGATATAGAGCTCTCTTGACGACGGATTCTTGAAATCAAATTGGGATTTTCGTAGATGTGAAAAGGATCTGGATCTGGATTAGCTCTGTTATATCTTCTAGAAGCCAGCATGCTATTGAGAAAAATCAAAGGACACAACCAACTTACTCAGCCTATCCAATCCTAAACTTATCATCTGGAAGCTTAGAATTATTAAGAAGTAAGGGGATTGATTTCGTTCCCCAGCAGAGTCGCCACTATGTTAGCACCCAAATCCACCTTAGGCTGAAGGAAGGAAAAATTCAAGATAACCACAAACCACGCTCAGTCTGGTAGCTAGCCCTACCAGAACAGGAGAGGTATCTCTCCGAGTCACGCTCAGTGAATAGATACATGAAACGGTCTGAGATGACTTATAGTGAAAATTTGATCTTAGGCTAGTAAGTGAATATGGATACAAGAAGTGATTTCTATGAATGACTGTGTTTTTGGGATGGTATGGGACCAACAGACAGCAATGAGCAGAGGATGAAATACAAAGGAATAGATTACTTCGTGAGGCAAGATAGGCAAAAAGTCTAGTAATTTAGTATGAAATAGCACGGAATGGAGAGATTTCTTAGGAGGGTGAAAAGGGCATACACACATGAATCCTTTTAACAGAAGAAAGAACATTGAACATGAAATTTTCCCATAGGCAAAGCAATAAAATTGAATTCTACCTTATCTAACTTAGAATATTTCACTAGAAATGAATATGAAATGAACTATGAAACATAAAAAAATACATATGAAACATAAGAGACACATTTGCTACACTCATAACCACATGAATCTCATGAAACAGAGCCTCTTCCTTTCATTAATCCTCTGTCAAAATATACAATGAAGAAACAGAGTTTCTTTCCCACAGTCTCCCAGAAGTTACAAGCCAACCAACCCTTTGCAAATAGTTTGCATACAATATATACAATGTGCAATGAAGAGATAGAATTCTCAAGGGTTGAGGAGTTACTCAAATCATTACAAAATGGAGGTGGAAAGCCAACCATTAGCTACAGGTGCAGCGTTACAAACATGACAAATGGCTTGGGTGACTGTTTGCCTTCCTTTGCCACTTGGATAGAAGCCAATATGGAGTGAAAATACTTTAAATTCCGCCTTATGTTCTGAAAACTTGAAGTGTATATGAGAGGGACCACTTGTGAAAAGTCACGAATCGAAATTTCGCCGAACGAAGGTGAAATTGGCCTTTTTCCCTATATGCACCGCGCCAATTTGCAGCCTGTTTTGAGGAACTTGCAATAGTCCAAAATGTGGCCAAGTGTGCTTGTTGGAAAGCCTGTCCTGTCTACTTTCTAACTCAAGTTGAATTTTTGAATTTGGTGCTCATTTGCCCCTCCAAATATTCATTCTCCCAAGACTGCTTCATATGTGTCAAAATAAGGGCAGTGAGGCCATTTTTTGGGTGTTTTTGACCTCCTAGAGACTCAAGTCATGCCAAAATTTCTTGTCCAAGCACCAGTAGTCGTGACTTTGCATGCTGAATCCAAAAATGCAAGCCATTTGTCATTTGGATCTCCCAATTCTAAGCGTCATGCCAAAACCTGTGTTTTGACGAAAAAATTACCATGTGACCAAAATTGCCCCAAATTTCTTGAAATTTGGCTGGAGGTTCTCTAAGAGGCACTATGCTAGGCCACATAATCTTCAACTAAGATTCAAAGCTGATCTTGCTCTTTTGCCTCTTTTGCCTCTTTTGTTGCTTTGCTTAATTTTGCCTTCAAGCTCCTTATCCAGGCCTTTGCACTCATGTTTCGTGCCCTGTAATGATAAACCATCCTCCTCAGTATGGTTTTGTCTCTATCATCCTTCTCCAACAGTCTCTCCAGGTGTATTTTGATCCGCTCGAGCCAAGAATCACGGTCATTGTTGATCTCTTGCTCCAAGGTAGTGAGCTCGATCCTCCTTTGTTGGGCAGCTTGTCAATTCTCACAGTTGTTTTGTAGCTCCATGACCTCATGCTGGTCCTCAAGCTTTTTGTTCCTCTACTCCAAATACTTGATGACCCATTTGGCCCTCTCCGCATTGAGTGACAAGTCTTGGATCTCCGTGTTCTACTCCTGGATAGTCATCCTAAGTCGGGCACTCTCCATATCTGCATCATCATCCTGAATGAGGATGAAGTCTGCCTCCTGTTCACCTAATGGCCCCTCATCATGCACGGGCTTCTTGCCCTTGTCCTGTACCTATGTAGTCGATGCCGGAAGCAAGGCCCCTTCCACCCCGGGTGGAGATAACACTCGCTTTGCAGCTGCAAACAAATGCCTACTGCCTCTCTGATATGTCACGAATACTGGCATAGTTGTGGTCTCATGGTGGTCATACTGATGAGAAGGACCACCTATCTCATGCTCTGCCTCTGATAGTATCTGTGAAGTGCTGAAGAGGTCACGGGAGATGATGTCCTCCCAAGCAATGCCCTGCAATCCTAACTGATGATCCACCAAAATCCGGATAAGAGCAAAGTGATAAACATTGTTAAGCTGCTGCTGAGGGGTCTTATGCTGCATGAAGGTGTTCATCCTCTCTATGCTCCTGCAAATGAAAAATGGGAGGTTCATCATCCTGACCCTGGTAAAGTGCATGAGAAACCTGATGTCATAGGCATATAGTCGAGAGAACCTCCCCTCACAGCTGAAGTACTTCATGATCAATTTAATGAGTGGAGCATACTCATATGTCAAATATATGAATGGAAAGACTCTTGTGAGCTGCCTCAAGAATATGGCCTTAATGTAAGGCTCATAATGTTGCCTATCCACCTTCTTTTTGTTATGCCACTGTTATCCAACATTAGGTATGCCTGTTTCCACTGAGATAGTTTCGGGTGTCAATGTGAAGGTGACCCCGACCAAGATAGACTGACCTCCATGTAGGTGAAGAAAAAATAGATGGGCCAACTCATGATGAACTCTAACATTAGCCACCCTTTGACAAAATTCAAAACATGATAGGTGCTAGAAGCATGACATGGCAAGAGGGAATGCTTGTAATTCAGTGAGGGTAGTTGGCTCATCCCTAACATGTATGCCACTCTTGTGATGTCTCATGGGAGCCTGTTCTTCAGAGGATTAGTCACTTTGTGTCTCCATCTCATACTCTGATGAATGCTCTGATGCCATGACTGTTGTGTGTACTATACTTAGGCTGCCCTTTGATGATGGTGTGAAGCTGGGTGCTTTTGTGATATCTGTCACCAAGGGGAACAATGAAAAAGGGAGTATTAGGAAGGGAGTAATATGATGGGAATAGGGGTTATGGGGAGAAATTTGTTTAGGGATATGTAGGGGGTTTGGGTATTTGATAGGGTAGGGTTTTGGGGTTTTGACAAGGTAGGATTTTGAGGTGTTATGTTGACAAATATGAGGAGGGGAAAGGGAATAGGGTTTGGTAGTGTTTTAGGGTAGGGATAATAGGAAAAATGAGAAAGGGAGGATAGGGAGAAATGGTAGGTGAGGGAAAAATGGTGGGTGAAAATGGAACCTTGGCCTCAATACCACAATTATGCAACCCTAGCAACAATGGCCTTTGGTGTTTTCTTATGGTTGATTTTATGAGTTTAGTTGCATTCAAACATAGCCATAAACCACCATATCATTTATAAACTTTGATGAACAAGTCATGTCATAGAGCCTACCTGTCAATTTGAGGGGCTTCACTAGAAATTTGATGAAATTTGGCACGGTTTTGGCCCTTTGTGGGTGTCTGTCGTGCGCCAAACCCGGTGTGCCGCGCCCTAGGTGTGCACCGCGCCCGTTGAAAAAATACACTGGGGGATGGATCTGTGTGCGCTGTGCCCTCTGTGTGCACTGCGCCCCTGTGTATATGTGTCACACCCTGAAAACTGCCTCCAACTTTGCTCCAAACATGCACAATGCACACTCAAATACTTTGCAATGTCTCCCTATGAACTTGATTTGCACAATGGCTTGGACTTTGGTGAAAACTTGTATATAAAGACTTGGAAGTCATGGGTTAAATTTTTGCCTCTTCAAAAACCCATTTTTCTAATGTTATGTTTTGACACTTTTTCACTGACTTTAAAGCACACTGATTTTCACTTTCCCTTTGAAATTTTAGCTCAAATGATGAAATTTTCGACACTCTTTACAGGGATTGCACGACAGGACATTTGGCCACAGAAACCATGACTGCATTTGAAGAAATCAACTGATGACTTTTTTGAAAATTTTATCACCAATGACACTGTTTGACTTTTCTTCAAAACATAGTTTTGAAGAAGAGTTGAAGTCTATCACCATGATGATGAAACTCTCTGAATCATAACTGTGTAAGGGCCTCACTCTAGCCTACATGGCTTTATTAGACATGATTGAAGACCAAATTGATGAATCCGTAGACCTAATGATCGAAATTGACTTTTTTCCTTTAAAGGACCAGACCTTGACTGTCATGGACTTTAGTGATCATTGACAAAAGACCTAAGCCAGCAAGAGCCAGACATGAGGGGATATGACTAGCATGACCTTTTCCGTCAGATTATGGCATGCCCCTAGCAGAATGCAGTTGAGTGAATGGAGCAGGACACCTAAAAATGAAATGCATAAAGAGTTTTGATCTCTAACGGAGGACTAACCAGACCGACTCTAACAGGCCCTACACTGAGACATACTCTATAGGCTTTAGCATACATCCCATCCCGGGACTACTAGGCCCAACGGAGAGAAAATCCACTTCTTGGATTTACACTATATCCCACCATTTATCGGCAAGGATTCCTAGGCCTGCTGAGGCACACAATTTCGCTTTACCGCAACCCGTAGTCCGATTCAAGGGTTACTAGGCTATTGGGTTTACCGTGATCTACTATCCGGTTCAGGGATGACTAGGCCATGTGTTTGTCATTTTGGAGATCCACCCGACCAAGCTTTGAATCCAATTTCGCCATCCCACATTAACCGAATGTGAGAACTCATCTCATCAAAGCTATCAGGAAATGGAAAGGGTAGGTTGAAGAATACTATCACACTTGGGAAAACCCATGCCACGATAGAAAAGAACCACATGCAATCCCATGCATGAAAAATCTAGAAAGGAAAATAAACATGAAAGTTGACACCTGCAATGAAGCATGTTGCATTTGGTTGATCCTTCCTTTCCCTGCTTGATCTTTGCTTCCTCTTGCCTTCTTTTCTTTTCTTTCTCCAATTCCCAAGTGCTCCAAGAAACTCTAAGTATCCAAGAGTGAGAGACAGAGAGAATAATGAGAGAGCTCAAAAGCTAGTCTGAAAAAAGGTTGCCATCTAATCCTTAGAAGCCTTTTTATGAATGAAGCCTCTATTTTCTTCATCTTCCATTATTTTCCTTCAATTTCCTCCTCACATGAAACCTGTGATCTTTCACCTCATTTTTCTCCTAATTTTTATTTTTTCATAAATAATTGTGTGAAAAATGCCATTTTTCCTTTCCAAATCCTTATCCATTGCCTTTGCCAATTTCCTTAGCCATAAATAACCAAATGAACACCCCCTACGATGTCTTGCCCAACATTCAACTTGGAATAAGTGTCCCGTCAACTGTGGTTATTGTTTTTAACTTTTATTACATTTAATTTTCACCAGGGTTGTTACATGTTAGCTAAGCAAAAGCAGTTTTAGGGCATACTCTAGGCCCAATATATCAAAATTTATAGTGAATAGTTTATATAATTAGCAAATATGGGTAAATTATTGTACAACTGGAATGAAAATTATTTTGAAGTTTTCAAATATTTATGGTTTATAAAATAAGATGTATAAATTACCAATAACTACATGTAAAGGAGAAAATTTTCAATTTAATAAATAAAATCAAAAGCCTATTCTTTGAATCCTTAAACTCTTCATTTAATAGTTTGTTTTTTGGTCAATTTAAATAAAAATATTTTCTTAAATGAATGTGTAAATTTTTAAAAATATTATAATTTGACTAAAATATAGTGCTATATATGGATTCACAAATGTTATGACAAACATAACACCAAGTTATATAGAGTGGCATCCTAGTACCATTATATAGGAGTGATAAAAGTTTAATAAAAACTCATACTTTATCAAGTATGCCATATCCCTTAAACATATTAGACAATATTTTTGTGAAAATGAATAAGAATGATATGAGCAATTCAAGTTGTCACAACATAGAATCATCCCACCAAATGTCCACTTATTAAACCTCGAGCCTTATTATACAAAATTGTGCAATACTAATATATTTGACAACCAACAAAGAGTAGCTCTAAGAAAATGCAAACAATATAATTTCCATATGTATGTTGAATGTGATCATTTAGGGGTTGAAAGGAAAGAGTTTGATAACTTTATTGAATAATCTATATTTCATGGATTCCACAATTACAACATATAGTAGGAATGGAAAGTTGAAATAATCAATAGAATTGTTTCTAGAAAAATGAAAGAGGATATACAAATATAATAATCATGGGATAATAAGGAAATAATGAAGAAAATGGTGGGAGATGAAGTGAAGGAAGAGGATTCATAATTTACAAAAAAAAATCTAACTCTATACTTGTGCCATATATCTACCTAAAGCTTGGGTGTTCTTTTCTTGGTCTTATTGATGATGGTAGGGGATATTTTGAGTTCATGAGGCAATATCACTACATAACACTAATAATGGACCTCTATTGATGCATATGATACCTAACCATGAACATGTTAATAAATACAATAAATAGGCCTTAGTAATATGGTACTTCCTTTTATATTAAGGTTGCCATATGGTAAATCACAAAACTCAAATCTACATCCAGTTTCAAACTACAATATTCCAACATTTATTGCTTAATATCCTTTTGTATGTTTTAAGCTATTTATAATCTAATTAATTAAAGGATATAGAGATCACATGGATACCTCTAATAACTTATAGCCTATATACATCCGTCTATCCCTTTATGTCTAGGAATGTCCTAGCACTCTAGTCGAACTTCTTTCAAAATCAACTTAACAACCACAAAGACCACCCTTAAGTTTGTCGCCACCACTCTCCTTCATTTCACTTAAACCCTCTATTTGAACTAATTCTTTCTATGCAAACTCATATTTTATGACTTTATTTTTTTATATATGTTTTGTCAAATAATTTAGTTTCATGAAAACATACATTTATAGAGATTCCATAAGTGTTATAAACTAAATTTATTTCATTTATCTTTCTGAAGTATGGCGGACTTTTATATTATAAATTGATCACCAATTTCTATGGTGGAATATGGAATATGAGTGAGATGTGAAACATTGATTGTGAGAAGTAAACATTAAGACAAACTGATGTATTATCATAATTAAAAAAATAATATAATGTAGCTCTTACTAAACTAAACATGAAAATCTTATTACTCCCTCAAATTATTCTAGTTCTTATTAGCCAATTTATCATACATATAAAATTTAAAACTTCCTTAAAATTTTCCTACATATTTTACATTCAAAATAAAAAATTATCCCCCAAATTTTACATTCCTTAAAAATAAAAAATGCTCTTACTTAATAGGGTAATTGAGGGTGTGCAGACATCAACGATTATCACGAAGTATTTGAAATAATTGATAGAAACAAAAAATGAATGAATGTGTGTTTGGTGGAGAGGATAACAATGGGAATGTCCATGGATTCTCTAGTAGCAGGTGGTTTCACTAAGAAGTTATTCCTTCCCCACTTCTACTTCAACTGCCCCAACATCATTGATTGTTTCTTCAATCTTGCCACTGGGGAAGGTACTTATTACTTTTCATCATGATATCCATGTCCCATATATTATAGAAGATATAAAATAGTATACTTACTAGATATCCTACATGATACATAGCTTCAAATATGAATATATACTTAGCCCATGATTCTTTTATTTATTATAATTTGTGTAGGTATATACTTTCTCCCATATGGGAGGCTCACTAAAGCAAACACTAGTGGATGATGAGAGAGCTTCATTGAATTGATGTTTCTCTTGCAACAATTTGTTTTGGAGATATAACAATTTCTCTCACTTTAGCTCCATCTCTAGTTTCTTCATAGTTCAGTCATTAACAATCATATTCCATAATTTTTATATCGAGATTTGGAATAAGCGATGTAATTTGTAGTAGTTAGTGTAAGTATGCTTTGGAAATCTGTGGAAGTATTATTTATAACAAACATTTGGGTAATGATATTTCGATATTATAAAATCTTCTTTCAACCAAAATTGTATTAAATTATTAATGGTCTATATATATGTCACATCCCTCGGTAACCTTGCATGAAAATGCATGGAGTTAAAAAAAATACAGAATTTTCCAACATGTAACTTTTTGAATTATGTAATCCTTCAATGCAAAATTAGATAAAGGAATAGTAAATTATTTTAACTTGGTCATTTAATCGCATTCTTGATAATATAAATGTCACATCATGCAAGGAATTGACACCATAAAAAGAGCACAGTGGGCAATTACATCATTAGACATAAATATACCTTGGAAACCCCATATTATGAAAAACAACAAACGTTTAATTTTATTATTAAAGACTCATGAAGGTGTTCATCCCTCACTCAATGGTTATAAAGGAGTCCATCCTTGACCATTTTCATAAAATATTACAAATAAATATCATATTAGATGCAAAATAACTAGCTAAAATATATTACAATCATCACGATATCATTTACGCACAAATCCTTGAACATTAACTCTTTACAAGCTAATCCTTCACAATAGTGGATTATCCTGTAGTTGACATTCCTTCCACCTACATATACCACTAGTTTATTGTATACTACAATGTTAAGTACAATGCATCTTTCGTATATGTTTTAGTGTTTTCTGCAACTGCTACTATTTTATGAATTTTGATATAATGATTGGATCAAATAATAATCAAGAAAATAATAAATCTTTATTGGTGATGCTTCAACATCTATTTGTGTACATACATAAAATGTAAACATAATATCATGCCATGCCTTCTTTAACATCACTACACACGCATTAATAAAAAACATATAACTATAATGCACCCCATTAATTGTTATTCCCCTCACTAATAAATCCATATTCTTTTCCAAATCATTAAAACTTTCCTTATTCCTTTAAAGGAAACCAACACATTAGCTATGGTTTTTCATGCGAATACATAAACTTTTCACAATAGCTATTATTCATGTATGCGGATACATAACATTTTCTAAAAAGGAGGCTAATAAAATCTTACATGCAAATGTACAATCTTTTTAAAATAATGCTAACATAATTTTGTATTTAGATGCCTAATATTTCAAGAGGATAGCTAACATAATATTGCAAGAAAATTCTTAATCTTTCTAAAGGAAAACTAACATAATAGATATTGTGATTGTGTATGCAAATGCATAAAAATATTTCAAAAGAACTAGCCCAACCACCATCATTTTAGGGCATGTAGAAAAATATTCCTTTCAAAATGGAAAATAATACCATAGTTAGTGAATGCAAATATATATTTTTCTAGCACAATAGTTATGATGTTTATGCATGTAATTAAATCAACTTTATCAACAGAAACACGCCCCTTCAACTATTACTTTTGGTGCATGCAAATACATAAATAAAGCTAACATAATGGATAATGTTCCTATGCATACAAATGCATGTTATTTTATACATTTTTTCGAAGGATGGCTATTCACAATAGCTATTGTAAATGAAAATACATGCTCTATTACAAAATAAAGCTAACATAATAATTGTATTTGTTGCATGCAACGAATTACTACTTGTTCTTTTGAAAAGAAATTAACATTACAAGTATTCTTCTTACATGCAAAACACATATTTCTTTCTAAAGGAAGCTAACTAAATTTTGCATGCAAACACACTTTTCTCTTTTCAAGATGGTGGAAAAACACATATTGTTTCTAATATAAATGAACACTAACATTGTTGTTTTTGGCATCTCACACATATTCTTTTCCAACAACTTAGCAATATAAGTGTTTCTTGAATTTAGGCTCTTGTGATCCATATCAAGTTTATTGCGAAGAGTTTTCAATGAAAATCACAACATAATTCATTTGTGATGCATTTAGAACCAACGAGTGTGTTTCATCGTCAGGACAAGTTGAAGAACTAGATCATAGGTGCATGTTAAATAGAGAGAGCAAATCATCCAACGATTGAATTTGACTAGGAAACACTATATTTGACTAGGCAACTCGACTAGACCAATGACTATATTTGATTAGGAAATGACTACATTTGACTGGCAACTAGACTAGACCAAGGGATAGGGATAGGGACAAGGACAATTAAATAATAATAATAAGAAAATAAGAAAATTAGATAATTAATTAATATGAAAACTAGTTTTTTTATATTTATTACCATAGTTGAATAAGGTAATGTTTGTATTTAGGTATGAATCAATTAGCTATTTATAGGCCTTTCTTTCATATTACAACTATATAGATAAATATTTAGTTAATTAATTAAAAATGTGGTTTTCTTATATTTTTTACCATAAAAAATAATTATTTGTATTTAATTACAAAGATCAATAACCTATAATAAGATCCATTTATTAATAATTAAAACTATCCAAATAACAACTTATAACATTAAAATGATATTGAATAATAAAAAGAAAAATTAATCCAAGTTTATTAAATGTATAACCTATTAAGATAATTTAATAATTGACCTCATATTAACTTTAAGTAATCTATTAGTATTGAGTATGTAGCAAATTATTCTAATTAAAACAACTTGGATGTTAAATTAAAATCATTGAAGAACTAATGAGAACGAAAATGGCTTTTTTTCTAATTGGTTAGTTAATTCATTTATTAATTTTATTTAATTATATCTAAAGGGTTGGTAAGATAAATAGTTTACATCAATGATTAGGAATGATAAATTATTATTTGTTTTATATGATTATGTTAATTAAAAGGATTATTATTACCTATTCAAACATTTTGTTCTATTTTTTCAATCTAGAAGGAGTGAAAGAGAACTAGTAAAATTAAAATAAAATACTAAAAATTGAACAAAAAACAAGAGACGAGGCCTAAAAAATATCTAGAAGACGAGGGGGAAAAAGGGACAAGAACAGCACAAGGGGCAGGGGGGGAGGGGGCGGTGGGGAAGCAGCTAGGAAGAAAGGGAAGGGATCCAACAACTGCTAATTTTCCAACCATCATCCCTATTGAGATTCCTTGGTATTTTTTCAATTTCTATGGCCTCCCTAAACTTCCAGTGATGAAAAGGAGCAATCTTGGCAATGACCTTGGCCTCCTCAATCCATAGTGTTGCTTAGTCTTTTTCGTGTTCTTTGCCAAAACGGAAGACAAGGTATTTATGTGTGTATAAGCACATGTTTTTATTTTCAAGAAACTAATAAAAATAATCATATATAATTTTAAGGAAATATAAATCAATAGATTCTCTATCCTTGCATACAAAAAAACATTTCTTTTCAAGAAATTTAACTAATAGTTTTACATTTTGTGCATGGAAGAGATTATTTCTTTTCAAGAATTCAAACATAATATCATCTAATCACGTGGCATTTTACAAAATAATAATATGACTTCTTCACCTTCTATGTGCAATCTTCACATGCACCGATTATTCGCATTCATTGTAAAAATTTATATATGTATATCTTCCATGCATTAAATAATTGCGTTTAATATAAAACCTTATATATGCATATTTCTTATGCATTGAATACTTGGATTCAATGTAAAAACTTTTCTATGCATATTTCTTATGCATTCAATATAAAAGATTATCTATTTGAATAATTGCATTCAATATTAAAGCTTGTTTATCAATAATTGTTTTTTTTTCAAAGAAATTAAAAGCACAGTAACTATAAACTCATGTGTGCAAAAACATGTTAGCTTTTCAAGAATTCAAATGTGTAATAGCTAGTTTTTCTTGCACACAACATATACTTCTTTCAAAGAAATTCAAAAGCATAGCAGATATTTTTCTCTCAGGCAACTTATATTTTCTTTTTTCATGAAATTATTCATTTGCTACATGTAGATATATGTATTTTCTTTCCAAGAGATTATTCTATTACTGCACACACACACACACACACACACACATTCTTTTCAATAACTCCAACTTAATATTTTCTTTCCATGCAAATACATACTTATTTCTCAATAACTAACATTAATTTATTTCTCCTTGTGCAAGAAATTTCACATATTCATTTCCAAAAATTAAATATAATAGATATTATTCATATGCACATAAACATATATGCTATTTAAAACTCTAATGTTTCTCTTTAGGAATCTAATACATAGGCATCATGTGAATATCTCATGCAATCTTTTAATGAAATAACTTGGTTTCTTTGTCTTTTCATCGGAAAAATTCACATGCATTTCGTTTCAAGGGCTTGCCAGAGTTATTTTCATGAAAACAATAAACCTAGCTTATGCACAATATTTTTATGTAGTTTTCCTCCAAATCATAAATCTAACTTAACTTATCTTTTCTTGGCCATATGAAACTTTTAAATATTTTCAATAAAATTAACCAAATGCTTATCTTTTGTGAATAATAACCATGAAGTCCCACTTTCATACCTCCTGTTTAGGAATACCTTTCATTGCCACAAAATTCCTCACCAAAGCTATGATGATATATGCCTCAAGACTTCACATGATGAAAAATCCAGTAGATGAAGATGAAATTCAATATTTCCGAGTTTACAAATGGATTTAAAGAACCTATAAAACTTTTTTTTTGTATCTCTGTGAGTTATCATTTTCATTATTTGATTAAAATTGATTTCCAACTAAATCATTACGGTTCTTCTTTTCAACCATTTCATTAATTGTGGTAAAATAAATCTTTTCCATCGTGAATGCCAATGTAAATGCAATTCATAGGGATATTACAAACTCCTCCCTTGAAGTAGACAACATCCTTGATGTTTGTCATTAACTTTTAATCATGACATAATGATCTATATAACCAAAAGAGAAATCTTTCCCATCAAAATGAAGGATTTTATTTCTAGGGAATATCAATAAGCCAAAAAATAATAATGTTTTATCAATAAGAATTTGTTGGAATTATGGTGAATCTATTGTCCTTGATGGAAACCTACTTGATAGACATGCCAACACAATGGTTATACATATGCTAGAGGTGATATGAACAAAGGAATATCAGTTCAGTGACAAATGGATGGTAAAGATAAAGTATACACGGGTCCTATAAAGCAATATCTCATACATATGCATGTATGGTGAAAAGAAGTCATGGATAGAATATGCACCATGGTATTGGACCAAAATAATGAGTGTGACAACAATTATTTTATCTCGTCAAAGAATACCAATAGCATTACTAAGGGATTGACCTAAGATATTGGCTAAGACTACAACTATATAAGGAGATTGATATCAAAGTGTCAATATTGCAAGTCATAGGTTATTAATCTGTAATCTGATCTGAAATGGGTGTGCACCAACGAGCATGGAAGAGGCTCAGATCTGATAGAATTGAAAGAATAGTAATGAATATACTTTCCTGATATGTTTGTGATTATAGCTAACAATGATATATCGATGATAAAGCTTTGATGTGGATATGTGAAGGTGAAGTATGCATAGTATGTGTTGTGGTTCCAACAAAGGTTTGACTCAATGATTTCAAATTCGTATGTTGGATTTCCTCTAAAAGATCGTGTACATACATAAATAATCTTCTAACTAATTGTGTATATATTCTGCAAAAGTTCATAATCTATATGTAGGTGTTGAGAATGGGAAGTGTGTACATACACAGATATCCTATACATGATAGGGTTTTGTAGTATGGGTTGCTGATGATATTTGATTAGATTTTTATGTTTTTTGTCGTCTTTCGACGACGTCTCTCTCATAATAATATGTGTTTAACAATACTGGTTGGGTTGATTTTCTTATGGAATGGAATTTTGATTAGTGATGATTCTACTGTGTGGTGATCTGTATTTTTCTCATTAAGATGTGATGGATTCGATATGTATTTCAGTGATTGGTTTAGTGTGACAATCATTCAGATTCAGGTGTTAGTTATTTGAGATATGTATGTAGGTATTTTTCAAGGGAAGCATGTACATACATAGGTATGATTCATAAGTTTAGCATATACATTCCGACATATATTTGACTAGGGATGATGTGAAATCATTTGGTTTCTATGATGAAAATTATATGGTTTGGCATACTTATGATTGGTTATGAATTAATATGATTTTACAAGAACTGGTTTGATCTAGTTGCAATGGTTAACTAAAATTCAATGATTGATTTGATGATTGAGCTAGTTCAATGATTGGTTGAATTGGTTCAGTATTTGGCTTCAGTATTATTACATGGTATTGTGTTTAATGATGGAAGTGGGTCCAATTTGAAAATATGATGAAAGGTGGCCTACAGGTTTGATGTTTAAGTCAGGTTTATCCAATATGAAGCATGGTCCACAGAGGTGTTTAGGGTTGGAGGCTTCAGTGAGGAAGTTGAATCTTCCATCCAATATTAGTTGGAGAATTTCTATAGGGGGTAGGAGCTCCCTTCTGGCGGGAACCAATAACTGAGATCAAGGTGTTGGAGCTCCCTTCCAATAGGTGTTCGAGAATGAGAGAAAGTTGTTGCCTTCTGTAGGTGGTTGCATGTGTACTGGTATGAATCTATGATAGTACAATATTGTAAGAAGTTTTTATTTATAATAAAAAGAAGACAAAGACAACAACAATGGTGGTTTTCTCCCACATTCGTTTTCCACCTAAAATCTTGGTGTTCATGTGCGTTTATATGTTTCTTGTTTATTGATTATCTATGTGCTTCTTATAGCTCATGATTATTGTTTAATTAATGAACAAAGAAGTAATGACACACTAGTCAGAAGATGAAAAAATTATGAAATAAAATAAAAGTAGTTGACTGACTATATGTTGTTTGTATTCATCACAGTCACCTACATACGCAAATTACCTAAATAAAAGTATCATATGGAAATTTGAATAATAAAAGAAAAGTTTAAGTGATTTTAAAATACTAATTCCTCCCCACTCCCCCTTTAGTATTTCTTCCAAAAATTGGTATCTAAGCAGGTTACTTCAATTGAATAATAACCACTTGGAGTGGATCAAAGATGATGTAAAGAAGAGGATATCTCAAAGGGAGTAAGAAAAATGTAGTAATATATCATATGAAGTGTCTATTATAGATTCCAACAAATATTTAGCTTTGGTAGCACCCCACTTTCTATTGATCATGAATGAATAAGAAAGTAACAAAAAATTATTACGTACATGCTTTTTTTTCTAATTGTGGTGCATTTTCTTGTCTATGTAATAATGATGATAGTGAAGATGAAAATGAATCAACTGAAATGCCTCTCATGGTTAAAATTGAAAGTAAGCATTCTAAAGAGAAAACAAATTAAAAAATAATGGCCCTAGAAGCATCAGAACAAGGAAAATTAGAAACAATGGACAATAAAGTTATATTTATTCTAAGTAATGATAACTATCAGGAATGGAAAGAAGGAATCATGTCTAAGTTGATGAACCTAGGATATGATGTTTGGAATTTAGTATGTAATGTTTGCACTAAAACTCCTCCATGAGGTGAAGAATTGCAAAACAATATTGCAACATTACATGAAATCTTTGGTAACATACCTAATTTAGCATTAGGAAAGATTATGCAATATGAAACTAAGAAAGAAGTATGGGATAATATTTAAGAAATTCATGAAGGAAAAACAAAGGAAGATTGTTCATCAGAAGAACTAATAGGTAATCATATCTCTAAAGAAAAGAATGATGTATCAAAATATAAGTATGTTATGTCAGATGGACTTACTCATTCAGAAGAAGACAAGCTAGAGGAAGTTCTTAATCTTCAAAGAAAACTTCATTTTTTTTTAAATGATTATTAATATTAAGAATAAGTTACAGGCATATGGTAACAGGGATCATAATGCAGTAGAATATAAATAATATTATGAAGGATTTGAAGCTAAGATCGTCTCTCAAGAATTTGATCTTGAAAATTCAAGCAAGTGAAATGAAGAGATACTTCAAGTATTTGATGAACAAGAGAATGCGGTGAAGAAAGAAATAACTCAATTAAAGGAACAATTCAAAGAAGGAATACATGTTTAAGAATGAATGAGGAAGAATTATTAGGTAAATGAAGAATAATGACAAAGAACATAGGCTGAGGTAAACATTATAAAAGGTAAATTATAAGAAAAGGATAAACACTTGACATTTCAAGATAGTACTAAGATTTTGGATAACATTCTTAGTAATGAAAGATCTCCTGCTATTAAATTTGGTCTTGAACATCATGAAACTATAAAAGGAGAAACTATTTCATACGCTTGTACAAGGATATTTAAGGATAATAATATGATATCTAAAATTCTTCTTAAAGTGATAAGAATTCAACCAAATCAACATCCAAGGAAGATGAATTTTCAAAAGAAATAATTTTCTCCGAATAATAGAAAAATTAGTTAATTCTCTCCTCTGATAAATAATGTAAATGTTTTATATTTCATAATTATAGACATGTTGCAAAAAATTGCAAAATTAGATTGTTTCAATCTCAAGCAAATAATCACTTCACAGGAAGATCATTAGCTCCCAGGTACTCAGGTTTCTTTAGTAGATATTGTTTTTCTTGCAATGTATTTGGTCAAAAATCTATTGATTGCAATAGAAGTAATATGAAACTGACATATAATGATTTGTCAGCTCCATTTTCTAGTCATATAAGATGTTATGCATGTAACAAGTTTGAGCATGTAGAAAAATAATGCATGAACAAGCTAATGAACCTCCATAGAAAACATGAAAAACAATTAGATAAGAATATTAAAAGACCTCAAAAAGATGGATCCACCAACACTTCTCATAATAAGTAGAAAGAAGAAAAAAAAACAAGGTGTGGTCTTGCTCTTTGCTCATTTGAAGTTGAATAGGAATGGTACACAGATAGTGAATTTTCTCATCACATGACTTAAGATAAAGAAAAATTGAGTTTCTCAAGAAAAAAAATATGGTAAGGTGATTCTTGGAAATAGTGCTCAAGCAAAAGTTATGGGAAAAGGTAGAATCAAACTTGAGAAACATGCAAAAGTAGTTGATGCATTATTATTTCAACAGCTTAAGCATAATATTCGTAGTGTAGGTCAAATAGTTGATAAAGTACGTATAATTGTGTTCACATCAACCAAATGAAACATTTTAGACGAAGAAACTTGAAAGGTTATAGTAAGAGGATACAAAAATCCAGACAAATCATATGTTCTAGAAGAGAAGAATTTAGAAAGATATAAGAGGTATAGATCCTCTTCTTCAAATTCATAATAAAAGAAAATTGACCCTAATAAAGCCCATTTCCCTTAAGGCATACTTCTAACAGTGACTGCAAAAGTGATATGAGGTACATGGCCTCATGAAGAGCAGGTGATGATTATCAGGTCCACAAGATCAATTATATATGATCTCAGGGGAAGTTATGCATGAGTACCTTGGTGATAATTGTCTAGTTTGGTTTGATATTCCTTTGATGATGTTTTTATATTACTGACATTACATTTGATTAAGTAACAATGAATGTGAACATACAATATAGGCTCACGGGGAGTTGTGCTTATGAAAGTTTAGCATTTTACTTTCTATATGCAGATCCAGGAAGGACAATCACATATATACATGATTTTTTATTTAAACAAACACGTGTTTTTCTCTAATATGAAGAAACAATGTGTTATGAAACCAGCTCAAGAAAAGAAAGAAAAGATAGATCAACGCCTTAGCATTCAGCCTCTTCGAGGGGGCAACCTCCTTTACATTACATAAATGAACAATTCTTGGATGATACAAATGACAAAACCTCCTTTCTATATATAGGAGTCTAAGGAGTCACAATATAACCAGAGCCGACATAACAATAATATGTAAGGGCACAATAATAATAATAGTGGGCTTCTATGGGGCACAATAGTAACAATATGGGCACTACATGGGTACATCAATATAATAAGTGGTTTGTACTAATAACAATAAGGGGTTACACTAGCAGTATAGGGGCCTAACATGCCCCTCTCCTTCAAAAAGTGTTGTCCTCAACGCTTGAGTAGTTCTTGGTGCTTCTATATAAAATTCTTGTCCTCCCATGTGGAATCTTCAGCGGGTAAGTTCTTCCACTTGATGAGATACACTGAAATTGATTGATTTCGAAGCTGTCAGGTTCTTGTTTCTGTGACTTCTCCAGGTTCCAATATGATTTTTCCTTCCTCTTCAATTTTGGCAATATTGTATGAATTGGGATCTTTTGCAACTTTTGAATAAGTGGCCATACTTCTTTGTCCTTCTTCCATTCATCCCTAGATTTGTTTATCCAATATGGTTGGATAATAGAAATAGCACAAAACAATGCTTCCACATCCTCATCCTTTCTTGAGGGTGCATCTGCAACAAAATTTTGCTTCCATTTTCTATAGATGATGTTAAAGTCATAACCCAACATATTTGTGACACATTGTTTTTGTTCTTCTAAAGATAATAGTTTTTCTAAAAAGTATTTAAGACTATCATGATCCATTTTTACATTGAAGAGTCTTCCCATTTGGTAAGGTCGCCATTTTTTAAGTGTATGTAGTATTGCCAACATTTCCTTCTCATAAATACCTTACTTTAGATGTAGCGATAAAAATACCCAATCACCTACATCAAAACATTTTTCACTACGATGTTGATCTAACTGTTGTTTCGTTTGATTTTACACTGAAGTGGCGTTATCCTTTAAAAGTTGGAGAACTTGTTGTTGATGCTTGATGTGATATTTCACTGCTTGAACCTTTTTCTTCTTGATATGTCCTTCTATCTCTATAGTTTGAGGAGTGGTAATTTCTTCCAATCCTTTACAAGATATGGTCAGATTCATTTCTTGATGCTCGATGTGATCTTTCACTTCTTGAACATTCTTCTTCTTGATAGTTTGAGGAGTGGTAATTTCGACCAATGAATTACAACATATGGTTGGATTCATTTCTTCTTTCTCGATGTGATCTTTCACTTTTTGCACCTTTTCCTTCTTGATATGTCCTTCTATCTTGAGAGTTTTAGGAGTGGTAATTCTTGCCAATGATTTACAAGATATGGTATGAT
>APFE031090135.1:51988-83274 GCA_000404065.3 Pinus taeda | reverse complement strand
ATAGGAGTCTAAGGGGTCATAACATAATTAGAGCCTACATAACAATAATAATGTAAGGGCACAATAATAACAATATTGGGCTTCTATGGTGCACAATAGTAACATTATGGGCACTACATGGGTACATCAATATAATAAGTGGGTTGTACTAATAATAATAAGGGGTTACACTAGCAGTATAGGGGCCTAACACAATGGGATAGACTTAGGGGAAGTTTATGATGTGCTTCAATAAGTTATTATTTGACTTTCTAGTTCTGAAATTGATTGGTTAAAGTTTGATGATGATGCTCAGATGGTACTTATAAATGATAATGGTTTATGATGGTTCATGAGTTGTTGCAGACTTTCATTGCTTCTTTGGTTCTTTGATGAGTTTTTTGATTGATGAAGTGGAGATAATCTAATAGTTGGAATAGGTTCAGGGGTGGCATTTATTATCCTCCTAATATTTAATTATTGGCATTATGATGTCTAGAGAGTTTCTTATTTCATATTGATTTATCATTGGTTATGTATGGTTGATGTTGTTGAAGACACGCTTGTTTCTCAAGTCCTCGGTGATGGCTATATATTGGTTCAACTACATTTTCTAAAGATGTTTATGATGTGATAATTCTACTTGATACACTTGATGAAGCATATGCTATGATCATTATTGATGTTGAAGGTTCTCCTTGTATTTAATGGATGCTAGAAGAAAAAGGTTGATATTGTTTCTTATGGATTTTAGCTCTTCCTATATGTGGAAAAAGAACATTGCTTGAGGTCAAGAGGATGTTTATTGATATGTTGTTTCCTCGGTTGATTGGTGATGCTTGGAGGCAATGCATTATTAGTTACAAGTTAATGATATTAGAGATACATTGCCATATCTTACTTCGTGATGATGATGAGGATGTTCATGTTTCTATCTATGTTTCTATGATCAAATGTTCATGTTGCAGGTTCCTATATGGAGTATGATGGTTTTTGATGACTATCATGGTCTCGTTACCTCATGAGTGAAGTTCTTTATTTTTGTTAAAAATAAGATATATGTCTCTTGATGTAAAGGTCATGTAAAGAACCATGTTGTAAATCATTATAAAATTTAGTCATGTATGGGCTATTGAGGTCAAGTCATTTATGTATATAATCCCATTATGTTGGGACAATGATGTAGTGTTGGGTCAAATATGTAACCCCATTGTGTTTGGCGATTGGTGCAATCATAAGTCATTTGTGATAGGAAAGGTAATATTTGATTCAGTCATAAAGTCTTGTGCTTTTATTTTATATATTTAGAGGTTTCAATATATTTTTAGGGGGAGCATGACCAGTCTACAGTTTTCATGTTCAACAGATCAGATCTACAATGATCCTCTCTGCATAGCGGGAGAAAAGTCTTCATTTAACATTATTCAATCTTTTTCCATTGGTGTCAAAGGGGGAGAGAATATTGATGTTTGGAATGGAATGCTTGGTCAAAAGTCTTGGGAGAGTTTCTTGGTATTTAGCTTGATAAGTTTATAGATAATTTTGCAGGTATTTATAGGTGGTGGTAACAAAACACCGAAGTGGTTGCCATCAAGCCCAAAGGGGGATATTGTTGGAATTTATGGCTAATGTGTTGTCCTTGATTGCAACCTACTTGATAGATATGTCAACATGATGGTTATGGAGATATTACAGGTGATATGAACAAATGAATATCAAATCAATGATGCATGGATGGAAAATATAAAGTATACACAGATCCTCTAAGGAAAGATCGCTTACATGTGCAGGTATGGTGAAGAGAATTCACGTAAATAATCAACACCATGGTATTATGAACACCAGGGGTCTTTACAATGGTATTGGCCCATAGTAATGAGTGTGATAGTGGTTATTTGATCCCATCAAAGAATACCAATGGAATTACTAAGGGATTGGCCTAAGGTATTGGCTAAGACTAAATCTATATAATGAGATCAAGATCAAAGTGTTAAGCATGCAAGTTATGGGTTATTAATGTGTAATCTAATATGAAATAGCTATGCACTAAGGAGCACGGAAGATGCTCATATTTGAGACATTTGAATGAATAGTAATGACTATGCTTGCTTGTTCTATTTGTGATTATAGCTAACAATGATATATAAGTGATAATGCTCTCATGTGGATATTTGAACAAGTATGTGTTAGCCCCCTAATTTGCTCCCTTTTGACCATTTTTCCCTTCCTAAATCATGACCATTTGCCGTTGTTTTACCTCTCTTATACATCCTCATCTTGCACTAGTCCAAGAATGATGAAATCTTTTGCATGAACTTTATATTTCATATTTTTAACTTAACTTAGCATTAATTAATTAATTATTACATGATTTCTCGCTTATAGTCACTCTTGTAACATCTCCAATGTCATTTGATAGTCAAGTGTTTACCATGACCGTTGATCCTAGTGCAAGACCAGATCTCGCACTGATGCCAGCATAGCGAATCTTTGCAGCAAATCTGGACCTCCTTGATCACCACCTTGTTTTGCTCTACTTCATCCAAAACAGTAGGTTAGATCTGAAGGTAGTCGAGCTCCAGCCACGACAGCAAGGAAATCCAAAGGTAGCTAAGATCAGATTTATGAAGAATGAACAGCTGGACATTGGCTATGGCTAGTTTTGTTAAATTGCTTAATTTTGAAGCCCGAAAGCTAAATTTTGAATATCAGTTATGTAATCGGTTAAACGATCCTTTGGGCCTTCGGCCAAGGATCTATATAACAAGGAATGTAAATAGGATGAGATAATTCTTGATAAGTTTGTATAGAACAAAGATATAACCAGGAAGGTGGTAACAAGCTTCTATTCTTTTGTTATCACCGAAATCTAGGCGGCACTATGTAATCACGCATGTATTTTCCTCTATGAATTAATAAGAAGGGAGCTCCGCCTTATGTTTTCATGAATCGTATTTTTTTTTTAAAGTTGATGAATTGATAAAGTGTTGAGTAGCGTTTCTATTTAAAAAGGGAAACGTGTTGGTTGGCTAGGGCCCTGCCAACCCAACACGTTTACCCTATTTTATGTACTTGTAATTTATGTTTGTACTGCTAAGTGTGATTTAATGTACAGCACATGAATTCCTGTTTGAGTGAAAGTGGATCCGCAGTGTGAAGTAGTTAGAATTTATTTTCCTGCATCTGATTTTGGATTGGTTTCCCCGCCTAGTCCAAGTAAGAGAAATAACCCTGCACTAGTGCACATTGGTGTGCTACTCATTTCCTATAGTTTTGATTGATTTGGGTTTCCTCGCCTGGTCCAAGTAGGAAAAATAAACCTGCACCAATGCATGTTGGTGTGCTATTCATTTCCTGTAGTTTTCTTTGATTTGATTTTCCCCACCTGGTCCAAGTAGGAGAAATAACCTTGCACCAATGCACATTGGCATGCTATTCACTTGCTACATTCTGTTTGATTTGGTTTCCCCGCCTGGTCCAAGTAGGATAAATGAACCTGCACCAGTGCATGTTGGTGTGATGCAACAAGCCTTTTTAGTTTACTTCCAACAGTTTTCTTGCTTTCATTAATTCTTCATGACAGGATAAATTATAAGGATTGTTTCTTTATTTCTGCACTTTGTTAAAATCAGAAACACTCATTTTTATGTGTGCAATTTGATTTCACAACACTTGCAGTAGTTAAGCTCTTATTTCAAGAATTAAATACTAAGTGTAAGAAGCTCTGATCTGGTGTAAGAACTATTTTCTTGTCATAGGATCTGAGTGCTCTGAACTTGAGAAAGTTCAAGCCCTTGCATGAAGGAAAACACCCTTAGTACAGACACTATTTATACCGTCTGCATAAACTTTTGTTCTTTCACTAGTGCAACTAGACTACACCAGTGCAAGATAGATTAGTGTAAGAAGGAAATCTCTATATAAGCAAGTTTTGAAGGGCCCATCTGTTGAGACTGCTAAAGTGTCTCTGCTAAAGAAAAACACACACTCAGTAGTTAATCAATAGTTAGCTAGAGTGATTGTTCCTTTGTTTTTAAATCTCTTTTGCAAATGCATTCTTCCTTGTTCCAGTCTAGATTATTTTGATGGTTCAAGTTGCCTTTTTTCTTTCTTTAGTTTGGTTCTGCAACCTTTCCTTTAAAGAAAGTAGGGATTGACATTAGAAATATTCGTACCATCTCCGGCATTTCTTGTGCTTCATCTCTAAGTTTACGAATCCCCCAGGTTGACAGTTAAGCATTGAGGAGTTTTCTTAAGTGAAATTCCTGCACCCAACATTTTGGTGTTGTTGCTGGGGAAGCAATTTGATTTGGTAAGAATTTTCTGAGTATACTATAGAGGTAATTTTTCCTTCATTTTTGCAGTATTTTTTTGGAAAAGATTTTTTGAAGGAATTTTACTGGTGTTGATTGATTTCTAACAACGTTTTTATTAGAAATTGTTTTGCTTATTTTTCTTTCTTTTTTGAAATGAATGCCTAGAAAAGGTACAGGTTCAAAGCCCACTAAGGGCCGAAAGAATTCTTAAAACCATTCTCATATTGGGTCTCCTTCTATGATTAGGAAGCCCAATCCAATCCAAACCTATCACGCAGGAACAGTCCACCTAGATTATGGTGACAATAGCTTAGGTGTGGTTCAGTCTGTTGGGAGCAAAAGGGAAACAATGGTAGACCGTGAAGATCATGGGGAAAGGACAAATGAAAACTAGGTAAGTGGGGAAAATCCGCTTTTGTGTTTGCAAATGTGGACCCCGATACTATGTTACAAATGAAGAACATTCCACCATCAACTCTCCCTCATTTCCATGGTAAAGTTCATGAAGATCCTGACTCTTTTCTATTTGATTTTGATATTTTGTGTACAAGTTATGATTATTCAACTAACGCTCAGAAGCTAATATTGTTTCATGTTACTCTCAAGGAATCAACTTTGCGCTGGTTTATGGGGTTAGGAGGAAACACTATAGCCTCTTGGGATCAGATGAAGAGAGTGTTTTTATCTAAATATCAAGAATATTGCAAAATTCGGGACATGTAGGACGAGATTTTTAAAATCATACAGGACGATGATGAAACTCTTGAAGACTATCTAGAATGATTATTGTATATCTTACAAAGGTCGAAACTTAAGTTTGATTCCAGTACTATTAGAACCTTGTTCTTAAGAGGACTTACTGATAATGCTAGAAATAATTAAAATCCGTTAGGACAAGGTGATATTTCTCAGTAAACTTTCGAAAAAATCTATGAATTATGCAAGAAATTTTCAAGGAATCAATATAGATCCAATAGAGGAACTTGAAATAGAAATAGAAAAACAGACTCTACTGATGCAATTATTATTGGACTAGAAAATAAAATGGAAAACATGAAAATTGATATAATGAATATTGTTACCAAATAGTTGGACTCTTTAAAATTTCAACAAAAACTTATGAAGGAACAAGAGTCATTAAATATTTTCTATCCTAAATGTAGAGACAAGCATCCTCCTAAAGAATGTCCTCTTAATTTGAAAGAAACTAATAAGTGTGCTATTTGTGCAGAAGACCATATCGTAGAAAAATGTACCTCTATACTAGGACTTAAAGTTGTAGTTACATGGGGACAACCTGAAGCTGAATGCTTGTATGCTATGGGAGCAAAAACAAATTGGCCTCAGGTAGGTGTAGGTATGGATCCTGAATTTTCTCCACACTATTTTGGTTATAATTCACATGCATATTCTTATCCTAACACTAATCAGTAGTGGCAGTATGGAAACCAATATCAGCATGGGCAACCTTCTCAACCATGGCAACAAGGTTGGAGAGGGCCAACTCATTCTCCATATTCCTACCAGCCACCCATGCAATCATATCCATCTACACATGCACCTTATCCAATGCTTCAACCTTCGAGTCAGTCTACTCCACCATTACCCTTACCTCCACCTTTCCGACCTCCTCAGTTTCCTACTCATCCTATGCCCAATCCTAACAATAATAAAGGAGTGCAAATGATCTATGTAACAAACCCACCTTTATTCGAGTACTAGTCTATTCTAGTTGGGGTTCATGACATTCAAGTGAGATCGGGAAGGACTGTAACATCATAAAATTAGAATCAACCTAGAGTGATTGTTGAAGAGAAAGAAGATAAGGAGACTCTTAATCATTCTCTGAAAGCCGTCAGTAAGTAGCCCTTACCCTCTGAATCCTTGCCACCTTCTTCCAACCAGCCTCCCTTCCTAGAGAGGCTAGTAATGGAAAGAAGTGAGCCTATTTCTAAGACTAGTTTGGCATCAGATCTTCGGAATATTTCCATTAATATACCTTTGCCCCAAGCCATCAAAGAGATCCTTATTTTCAGTAAGATTATTAAGGAACTCTGTCTCAAGAAACCCGGGAGGAAGAGATTGGAACCCCAAACCATTCAATTTATTGGTAGGGTAGTAGAGTGGGATGTGTGTCTATGGAAAAATACATTAACCCCAGAAACCCTATTGTCTCAGTTCATATTGGTAATGTCCTTGTCTCTAATTTTCTTATAGACATGGGGGCAGCCATTAATGTCATGACTAAGCAAACCATGGATCAACTTCGGTTATCTCATCTTCACCCTACTCCCACTATGCTTGAATTAGCATATAGATCTAAAATTAAGCCAAAAGAAGTATTAGACGATGTGATCATCTCATTAGATTCTTGGGAATATCCTGTTTATTTCATTGTTCTTCAGCCAAAGAACCCAGTAGGAGGACATCCCTTAATCTTAGGTCGACCATGGCTTGCTACAGTCAATGCATATATTGGATGTTGCTCTGGTGATATGCATATTTCACATGGGGAATCTAAGAAGAAAGTTACCTTATACCCCCCTGCCAGATCCATTTAGGACCTTCGAGATAATTTACGGTTAGAACAGAGTAGTAATGATGAGACTCAACCCATTTCCTTTATCCATCAACATATTGGGTCTTCACAAGAAGATGAGATTCGAGATTTCTTGAATAATCTAGACACTATGCCTAATTTTGAGCTATTGAGCCAGATTTTCAGCCTAGATTTTTAAGATAACCATGATTCTCAATCTTCTGTATAACTGCATTCGGCCACCCCCTTGAGTACTCCTGAGCCTGATACTACTCTTGTTGAGATTAGCCCTGGAAAATCCTTGTATATTAGTTCAGATTTGGACTCATCTCAGCAAGAGCAGCTTGTGAAGTTGTTGCAAAACCATCTTAGTGCCTTTGCATGGGGCTATGAAGATATGAAAGGCATCCCCCTTGAAACTTGTACACATCACATCTATATTCAATAAGGAGCTCGACCTGTCTGACAACCCCAAAGGTGAATGAATCCAGCTCTAAGAGATATTGTGAAGGAAGAAGTACAAAAACTCTTGGATGTTAGTTTTATCTATCCTATTTCAGACAATCAGTGGGTCTCTCCATTAGTGCTAGTACCTAAGAAATATGGAATATGGAGTATTTGTATTGATTATCAAGAATTAAACAAAGCCACTCTCAAATATTACTTCCCTCTCCCCTTCATTCACTAGGTGCTTGATACCCTTGCAGGAAAGAAATACTTTTCCTCTTTGGATGGTTTCAATGGCTATAACCAAATACATATTTCACCTGAAGATCAGGATAAAACTACGTTTACATGTCCATTGGGTACATTTTCTTATAGAGCTCTCCCCTTTGGTTAATGTAATGCCCCAGCTACCTTTCAAAGGGCAATCCTGGCCATTTTTGCCGATCTAGAATTTGTAGAAATATATATGGATGACTTTTCTGTGTTTGGTGATTCTTTTCAGGAAGCTCTCGGAAATCTAGAAAAGGTACTTCTTCGTTGTCAGGAAGCCCATCTCACCTTGAGTGACAAGAAATGTAGATTAATATGCAAAGCAAGAATAGTACTAGCCATTTGATTTCTGGTAAAGGTATTCAAGTTGATCTAGCAAAGATTGAAATCATTCTACATCTTCCTGCACCCAAAACTCAAAGGGAAGTAAGAGGTTTTTTAGGACATGCTGGTTATTATAGGAGATTCAGTGAAAAAATTTCTAAGATAGTTGCTCCTCTTTTTCAGCTTCTAGCTAAGGATAGTGAATTTTCTTTGACTATAGCTTGCCAATAGTCTTTTGAAACATTGAAGGAAAAGTTAGTGCATGCACTAGTTTTAAGAGGTCCTAACTGGTCTCTGCCTTTTCATATTTCCTCTGATGCTTCAGATTTGGCTATTGGCGTAGCTTTAGGACAAGAGGAAAATAAACAAACCTATGCTATTTATTATATTAGTAAGAATTTGTCTTGCGCTGAATTAAATTATATAGTTACAGAGAAAGAGTTTTTAGCTGTAATTTTTGTAATTAATATGTTAAGGCAATATATTACGAGATATGAATTATTTGTACATACTGATCATTCTGCGATTAAATATTTGTTGAATAAACCATTAACTAGTGGTAAAGTGACTAGGTGGATACTACTGTTGCAGGAATTTAATATTACTATTGTTGATAGACCAGGAAAATCTAATGTTGTAGCAGATTTTCTTTCTAGATTAGATAATCCTGGTGAGGCAACTCCTGTTAATGATGATTTTCCATATGAACACATTTTTTCTATGTCAAGAGATTCTCGTGGTTTTCTAACATTGCTAATTATTTGGTTACTGGGAAAACACCACCCCACCTGTCCGCTCATGAAAAGCGAAGTATTGTTCAGAAAAGTGTTGCATATTCCTGGATTCAAGGAGATATATTTTACATTGGTCGAGATTTGATTATTCGTAGGTGTGTAAGAGAGGAGGAAGTGTTTGACATCTTGAAATCTACTCACGATGAACCTTGTGGAGGCCACTTCACTAATAAGCAGACTGCATATAAAGTATTGCGTTCCAGTTACTATCGACCCTCCTTGTTTAAGGATGCCAAACAGTATGTCAAGCATTGTGATAGCTGTCAGCGAATGGGCCAGCCTAATCAAACCAATGAAATTCCTTTATGCCCTTAAGTTATGATTGAGCCATTTGAAAAATGGGCTATTGATTTTATAGGACCAATAAATCCAACATCATTAAGTAAAAATCATATCTTGTTTTGTACAAATTTTGTTATGAAATGGGTAGAAGTTAAAGTTGTTTCTTTCACTACAAAAAAAGTTGTTGTTGATTTTTTTTTTTTACTGAAACCTTTACTAGATTTGGTGTACCTAGAGAAATTGTTTCTGACAATGGTCCACAGTTTTATTCTAATCTAGTACAAGGTGTGATGGAGCAATATAAGATCCGACACAAGAAATCCACAACGTATCACCCACAAGAAAATGGCCAAGTGGAATCCACGAACAAAGTGATCGAGCCCATTCTTACAAAGACAGTCAACATGCATCAGAAGGACTGGGCTGAACGATTACCAAAGGCTTTGTGGGCATACAAAACCACTTGGAGAAATAGCACGGGACATACAACATATGAGTTGGTATATGGCAAACACATTTTGTTACCAATTGAATTCCAGATCAAACTTCAGAACTACAATTCAGTTAGGACTAGATCTCTCTGAGGCACAACAAAAATGTCTTCTCCAATTAAATGAGTTAGATGAATTTCATAGGGATGTTGTTTAGCAGAACATACTAATTTAGCAGCAACGTAAAAGGTGGCATGCCAAGTCTATTCAGAAAAAACAGTTCCAACCAAGTCATTGGGTGCTCCTTTATGACTCTAGATTTAAAATCTTTAAAGGAAAATTCCATAGACGTTAGATGGGACCTTATGAAGTGATCCGAGTATTTGAGAATGGAGCAGTACAAGTTAAAACTATTGATGGACAAAATACGCGTAACAGTCCTAAAATAGTATCGCCACCATCCAGAAAGAATTTTACACAACATATTCCAACAGCTATATTGGTACGATAGTGGTAATGTATACCCAACCTTTGAAAACATGAATCTCTTTCTTGAAATATATATATTAAAAAAATATTATATATATATATAATATATATATTTTATATATAAGAAAAAATACTTTCCAGTAATTATGAAAATCAGTTCATTGATATGATTGCAGAAGGATCAACCTGAAAACTAGCTTGCTAGTAGGAAAATCAAAAATCTCTAATAAAAAGAAAATGTTGCTTGATCTTTAGATATGCTAAGTACCACCAAGTAAAAGTGGGTTCAGTAGAGCCAACCTTTATACAGTTGGGGAAATTAGCATGGATATTTTTACTCAAGTAACACTTAATTTTCACTGCAATTATTTTTTCTTGCACCAGTGCAGGTAGATCTTCTAGAAAATTTTCTACCTTTCTTCATATTCAACTTTCATAATATTCCCTCAGTTTTCTTCCTCAATCCCAGAATGATTAACCTTCCCACATTCTTCTAAATTTACCATGTCCGCTTCGAAGAAATCCCACTTTACCCTTGAAATTTTTTTCCTATCCCACTTCTATTTATTCCCTCTTTTGGTACTATTCCTGGAATCCCTGTAACAAAATTCCTTCCCATTATGAAAATTCCCCTTTCCCACTTCTTTATTCCCTCATGAATTTATTGCATGATCTTGCACAAAGAGCAAAAGAATATGCTCTGAAGCATCGAGAAAGGGCGAAGCAAATTTTTAGTATAAGTTGAGGAAGTCATGTGAAAATATAGCCTATATTTTATTGAAATTCTCTATTTTAGATATTATGCTTACACTAGTGCAAGCATGTTGTCCTATATGATAAAATAAGCAGAAAGGTACTAGCAGAATAGTATGGTTTAAGCGGTGCAAGCAAGTTAGTACAAGCATGCACCTCATCAGAAACATAGTACAAGTTCTTTTTATAGCATACGACATAAGAAAAGTGGTCATCATGAAATTTATATGAAGTCCTTTCACTTAACCGATGAAGTACTTATGCTATCATACTAACTAGGAGAAATTATTTAAAGCACAAGGTGTTTTTTAAGTTAGAAATCGTGATCTTTTTTTAATAAATTCTAAGTTTTTTTCTTGAGTTATGAAGGAATGTGGACATATTTTAACCATTACTTGGACATGATTACCCCTCTTTGCCATAATCCTAAACATCCTTCACTCATAATTATTACCTCACCTAGCCGTTAAACTATCGCCACAAGTACCAATCCAGCCCGACCTCAAAGATGACGTGCAAATACGACAAATGAACTGGTGATACGATGGAAAGGATGGTGGACAAGTAGATTTCTATTTATAAGGACCAATTTCTTCGGTATTTCATGTAAAATTTCAAAACCCGACCGTTCATAGCCGTTAAGTAGTAATGCCACCTATTTAGAATGAACCCCTGTCTCTTAGCAAAATAGAGTAGACCACCGAGTATCGCAAAGTCTTACATTATTGCGAGACTCGGGTTTGCTTTCATTTCAACAGAAGTTTGACAAGTATGATATGGAAGTGGCTTTATAGTTCGCAAGGAGTTTTAGAAATAGTCGAGTGAGAATTGGGCCTCTCAAATTCAAAGTCATAGTGGAATTCATAGCAGTAGCGACGGGCTTAAAAAACACTGGAGAACAATGGTTTAAGAATTAGAAGCCAGATAGGAAACGTTGAAAGTGTTTCGTTGTTGATAGAAAGATAGAGGTAGACTGGAAAGTAGGAGTTCCGCGCAACACCCTGCTGGGTCAGTGGAAATGCCTCCTCTTCATTTTGCAAAAGTTTGTGACCTGCGAACAAAGATACACCTGCACCTTCGTATATCGACTTGGGATGTTGCAACATTTTGAAGTCGGCCTACACGTCCGGTGGAGGATGAATTTCCCTTAATTTCTGCTCAAAAGCTTGGAGAAAATGGATAAAAGCGTACAGGATGGTAGTGTAGAAATTTCTACCTGTAGAGCACCTAATAGTGCAATGTACTAAAGCAAAACACTTGATCTACTTTTACAAACAATTGAGCGAAAGATTAATCAAACATGAGAAACATTAAGCATGAACAGATATAATTGAGAATGAGAAGTAATCAACCATAACATAGAAGATATATCACTAGGGAAAGCACCACCTAAGACCCCAACTTTGTATTATCATACAAGTGGAAATCTTGTTCAAGTTACAAAAGGAATCATCTCTCAAGCTATCATGCCCTCTCTATAATCAAATAATACAGCTCACAGACTCAATAGACATATAATATATCTTCCTCAAGCCCTCCAAGCCTCCTATTTCCTTGCGTAGTTTTGATTGGGGTCCAATGATATCACATGTGTGAATTGGCCTCATCACACTCACTATAACCTCAGGTCCAACTACGCAATCCATAAGGAATAATATTCCTTCTCCATGCAAGGAATATTCACCAAGGAATATCCAAGCAACTAATAGTACATTGTCCCTCCATCTGATCTCAACTAGGTCTCTGACTGAACTGACATGCATGAGTTATACATGAGTGAATACTTAGTTATTTGAATTACAGTAGTTACATGCATGCAAGCATTAACTAACTGAACTCTCATTAATTTAACAAATTGTTAAATTAATCTAACTAGACTTGACTAAGTTAAACTAACTCAACTCATTACAACTCAATATTACAACTCATCCTTATCTCTTTAACTGGAGGTTAAATTCCTGAATTAATTGAGAAATTGTTGCATGTCCTCACATAGACTTCAAGTTTGATTTTCCTTAAATAATTAACTTAAGATGAATTAATTAATTAATTTCCAAACTCTTGTTGATATCAAATTCGAATTTTACTTCGTATTTTTAGTCCAGGGACTGACTAAAATAAGAAGGGATCTCAAAATTCTATTTTTAGAAAAGATATTTTTAGCACTTTCACTTTTCACCCATTGTTGCTAAGATCACCAATGGTTGAAATGCTATTTATAGACCAGCTATTTATAGCAATGCTATTTTTAGCATTTCTTGTTGCACATTTCAACACTCCCTCTCAACAAGAAAGGGATTATCAGTAACCTCGATCCTGACTCTGTGGAACATGAACTTTCATTTTGACAATGCCTTAGTCAAAATATCTGCATCCTATTCCTCAGTCGAGACATACTGCAACATCATGATCCTCTTGACCACACAGTCCCGTAGATGACGGTAACATATATCTATATGCTTGGACCTATCATGAAACACTAGATTCTCAGAGAGTTTTATACAACTCTGATTATCACAGTATATCATTGTAGGATCCCTCATCTGACCAAAAAATCCCACTAGAATCTTCCACATCCAAATGGCCTCACTGCTGCCTGACTCCCAGCCATGTATTCAACCTCTGCTGACCTAAGTGCAACTGATCTCTATTTCCTGCTATACCAAGAAACTGTAATTGAACTAAGGTTGAAGATTCCTCCAGAAGTGCTCTTCCAATCTGATGGACTACCTACCCAATCCGCATCCATGAAGCCTTGTAGCTTCACTCCCTCTGTCCATCTGTGCCATAATCCATACTATGTAGTGCCTCTGAGATATCTCAGCACGTGCTTCGTTGCCTTAGAAAATATCTTGGTAGGCTGAACCATAGCTTGACTCAGCTGGTTCACTTCCAAGCATAGGTCGGGTCCTATTTTCACTAGATACATGAGTGAACCCACCAGCTGTTGATAAATAGTAGCAGCTACTACCTCAACTGAAGTAGCATCCTCCTTCCTCCAGTTCCCAGCTAGAGGAATCTACATGGGCTTGCACTTATCCATGTGAAAGTGCCTAAGTATCTCATTGGCATACTTTCCTTGAGACACAAATACTTCCCCATCTTTCTACCACAGTTCCATGCCTAGAAAGTAGTGCATGAGGCCCATGTCCTTCATCTCAAACTCTCTTGCAAGATCCTCCTTACAAGATTGTATTAGCTGCTCATCACCTGTCAAAATCAGATCATCGACATAAATTACAATAATCAAGGGCTTACCATCTACCATGATGTGGTATATCCTTGGATCTACTTCATTCTTAGTGAAGCCCATCCTGGTGAAATAGTTGTTGATCTTGGTATACCAAGCACGGGGTGCTTGTTTCAGCCCATATAGTGCTCGCTTGAGTCGGCAGACATGCGACTCACGATCAAAGGTCTCAAATCCTTCAGGATGCTCAATGTATACCTCTTCCTCAATCTTCCCATTGAGGAACACTGTCTTCACATCCATCTAATGGATCTTCCAACCCATCTGAGCTGATAGAGCTAGCATCGATTTGATAGATGAGTACCTTGCTACGGGAGAAAAGGTCTCATCATAGTCGATCCCATCAACTTGTGAGAAACCTTGGGCAACAAACCTTTCCTTGTGTTTCTCAACACTGCCATTAGCTACCTATTTTACCTTGTAAAGCCATCGGGAACTAACCACTAATTTGTCTGCAGGTCTAGGGACAACATCCCACACACTGTTCCGTATGATAGAATCGTACTCTTCTACCATTGCATCAACCCAGACTAGTTGCTGCATTGCCTCCTAAAAAGAAGAAGGTTCGGTCACTACACACTCCCCAACCAGGGCCATGTAACCAATGTATCTCTCGAGAGGTCTCCTCTGTCTGTGATGAGAGGATTTCTGCCTCACATTCTCTCTCGCATCTTGCATCAATCTGTCAGCTTCCTGTGAGTGTTTCCGCCAATCTCTGGAAGACTCTCCAGCAGTGGTGGTCTCCACTATTGGATCCTCTACATGTGGATGATCCACATCATTAGGAGGCTCCTCCTCCTTGGGAACTAAAAGTTCCTCATCACCATGCAACTTGAGCTCCCTCTCAAGTGATACTCGCATGGCTCTCTACTCATTGAACTTCAGATCCCTGCACACTATGATCCTCTAACTAGAAAGCTGAAACATATGATAGTTGTGGGGTGTATCTGTGTAGCCCAAAAATATCCCCAACTCAGTTGTTGGGTCTAGCTTCTTCCGAGCATCTTTGTTCACATGAGAGAAAACTGGTGATCCAAAGATAAGGAAGTGACTCACATCTGGTTGCTTCCCTAAAAAAGCCTCCATAGGTGTCTTCATCCCCAAAACATGATGAGGACTTCTGTTCTAAAGGTACACTATTGTATTGCATGCCTCAGCCCACAGATGAAGTGGTAGGCCTTGGTCATGCAACATCACTTGAGCTACTCCCACAATAGATCTATTCTTCCTTTCAGCCACCCCATTTTGTTGTGGGTTATGAGGTGCTGCCAGTTCCTGTTTAATTTCTTTTGTAGCACAAAAGTCTCTAAACTACTGGGAAATATACTCTCCACCATTGTTGCTACGCAAGGATTTTACTTTCTTCCTAGATTCTTTCTCTGTTGAGGCTTTAAACTCATAAAACCTCAAGAAGGTTTGATCCTTCTTTTCTATAAAGTAGATCTAGCATCTACGAGAAAAATCATCAATGAAAATAACATAGTACCTTTGTTTAGTGGTGGAGGATGTAGAGAATGATCCACATACATTTGAGTGAACTCACTTTAGGATTGCTCTAGCTCTACTATCCCGATCCTGAAAGGAAGCTTTTGTGTACTTACCCAGGGTGCATCCTTTGCATGTGTCTGTTTTCTCTAGTTTTCCCTTGGGTAAGCCAGTAGATATTTGTTGCATGATCTTCAAAGCCCCGCGATGTAAGTGGCATAGTCCCCTATGCCATAGCTCGTCAATATCTTTGCTTTGAACCACCTCTACTTTGGAACTCAATGTAACACAACCATCTACCTCCAGCTTGTAGATATTCTTTACTCGAATCCCTATTCACTTGGTCTGTCTGGTGCCGATATGCCTTAGGAACACTTTTCCTTTACTAAAGACTAAATCATAGCCTTAATCTTCTAGCATAGTAATAGACACAAGATTCCTTTTCAAACCTGGTACATATTTAACAATAGATAGGGTGAGAGGAGCACCATGCTCCCTCTGGAACACAATTGTACCTTCACCGGAGACACAATACTTTCCATTATTTCCCATCTCGATCTGCATCTGGATATCCTTCTCCTGGAATGTACTGAAAATATTCTTGTCACCCGACATGTGGAAAGAAGCTCCACTGTCCAGGTACTAAACACATCCTACCATGAATGAAACCATGCATGCGATAAGCGATAAATCTAGGTCAAATCGTGAAGCCATTGCTTCATCATCAGATCCCTTAGAGGAACCTTTCTTGGATTTATTTTGTGGACAATTCATAGCATAATGGCCCACTTCATGACAGTGAAAGCATCGCACCTTCGACTTGTCAACCTTCTTCCCACCATGAGAAGATTTGGATTGGGACACCTTTCCTTTCCCTTTCTTAGCTTTACTCGCTAAAGCTAGATTTTCTTCATCATCTTGTTTTGATGAAGATCCATCCCTTGTGCTTCGCCTTATCTCCTCCTGCATTAGGTCTAACCAAAGTCGTCCAATATGGAAGTTTCTCTATTCCATTAATCGAGTCCTGGTAGCTATTCCAGCTCTAACTAGACTCACCATGTCATCATCAGCAGTCATGACCCCTACACTTGCAAGCTCATCCCTGCAAGTGGTGAGCTTGTTCAGGAACGTAGATATTGTGTTGCCCTTTTCGCACTTGATCTTGCGAAGTTTGTCCTTCAGCGCCAGCTTCCTATGATCGGTGCTATTCTAATAAAGATCTTTCCATGTTTTCCACATCAAAAATAGAGTCCCCTTTCCATGGAGGCTCGAGACAATGTGATCTCGAACTCCCTCCAGGGGGATTCTCCTTGCTCTAGCCACACACTTTTTCCATTCTGCCAGTTGAGTAGCATCAGTCAGCTTCTGGACTTCTTGATCAATGAAGTCCTTAAGGGCGTTATATTCCAACACTACCTCCATGCGATCCTTCCAGGCTATATAATTTGAACTGCCATCAAGGGCATATTCGAGTCTTAAACCACTGAACGCCATCAGTGAAATAGATGTGATAAGAACTCAATTCAATATTTAGAAACCAAACTTCGTACTTCTCTTGCTTGTATATTTTTCTTCCTTGATCACCTTTGCTCTGATACCATGTAGAAATTCCTACCTATAGATCACCTGATAATGCAATGTACTAAAGCAAAACACTTGATATACTTCTACAAACAATTGAGCGAAAGCTTAATCGAACATGCGCAACATCAAGAATGAACAAATATAACTAAGAATGAGAAGTAATCAACCATAACATAGAAGATGTATCACTGGGGAAAGCACTAGCCTAAAACCCCAACTCTATACTATCATACAAGTGGAAATCTTGTTCAAGTTACAAAAAGAATCAGCTCTCAAGCTATCCTGCTCTCTCTGTAATCAAACAATACAACTCACAGACTCAATAGACATAGAATATATCTTTCTCAAGCCCTCCAAGCCTCCTATTTTCTTGCATAGTTTTGATTAGGGTCCAATAATATCACATGTGTGCATTGGCCTCATCACACTCACTGTAACATCAGGTCCAACTACGCAATCCATAAGGAATAATATTCCTTCTACGTGCAAGGAATATTCACCAAGGAATATCCTAGCAACTGATAGTACATTGTCCCTCCATCTGATCTCAACTGGGTCTCTGACTAAACTAACATGCATGAGTTATCCATGAGTGAATACTTAGTTATCTGAATTACAGTACCTACATGCATGCAAACATTAACTAACTGAACTCTCATTAATTTAACAAACTGTTAAATTAATCTAACTGGACTTGACTAAGTTAAACTAAGTCAACTCATCCTTATCTCTTTAATTGAAGGTTAAATTCCTCAATTAATGGAGAAACTATTGCATGTCCTCACATAGACTTCAAGTTTGATTTTCCTTAACTAATTAACTCAAGATGAATTAATTAATTAATTTCCAAACTGCTGTTGATATCAAATTCGAATTTTACTTCCTATGTTTAGTCCAGGGACTAACTAAAATAAGAAGGGATCCAGAAATGCTATTTTTAGAAAAGCTATTTTTAGCACTTTCACTTTTCACCATTGTTGCTAAGATCACCAATGGCTAAACTTCTATTTATAGACTAACTATTTATAGCAGTGCTATTTTTAGCATTTCTTGTTGTACATTTCAATAGGTAGGGTAGACCAGGCCAACACAAGGTTATATCATCACGGCCTGATAAAAATTTTTCTCCTGAAGCAGTTAGAAGTGAAAGGTATGACATGGGAAGCGTTGTTAAAACAACTGCACAAAGGGACAGCTGCTGGAAAGGGGATAGAGGACCCCACCATCATAAGAAAGAGCCCGAGAAAAAATGAAAAGGGAAGTCCTTCTTGCACCAGTGCAAAAAGGAAGTGATATGAACAAGCAGAGAAGGCCTCACCTTCAAATGAGAGGACGGCTAGCACACCAGCTGAAGAGACAGCTTCGACCCTCGAAAATGACAACCTCTCAGTCCTTGTAGATGTAGCCAAGTTTGTAGAGGTCAAGGATGATGCTCTATTGGCCAATTTTATCAAGAAGCCCTGAAGAAAGAGTAAAGACTCTAATGAAGGCAAAGAAACACAGTCCCCATAGGGCATGGAATCCCCTCTTGCACCAGTATAGGAAGAAGCACCAGTGTGAGAAGAAGAACCAGAGAAAGAAGCAGTAAACAAAGAAGTAGAAGAAGAATAAATAGAGGTAGAAGAACCAGATGATGAAGAACCCACAGAAGAAGAAGAAGCGGAATCTGAGGAAGGAAAGGCAAAACCCGAAAACTAAGAGGCAGACCCTATAGAAGATGAAGCAAAAGAAGAAGAAGAGGTGGAATCTGAAGAAAGAGTAGGAGAAGGAGGGGCAGGAGAAGAAGAACCAGAGGAGGAAGAATCGTAAGAAGAAGAACCTGTGGAGGAAGAATCATAAGAAAAGGGACGAGAGGGAGAAGATTTTCCTGATGTAACCGTGGCAGATATGGAGGTCCCTAAGAAAGACATAGCTCCTACCGAAATAGAAAAAGAGAAGGAATTGGTAACTCCTGCTTCTCGGGTAGTTGAGTTAGAAATTCAAGTACAAAATTTAGAGCAGCTTGTAGCCAAAGCACATGATGACAAAGAATAGAGCAGAGGAGAATTGACGGTAGAAATCTAGAAGAAGAAAAGAAAAGTTAAAGTCTGGAATTATCGAGCTGCGCAATGTTTCAGGCGACTTAAAAAGGTGACCAACAAGTTAAAGAGCACCAAAAAGAAGAAGTTTGAAACATTGCAGGGTGATGACAGTATGCCAGAGTAGGATTGAGCTGGAGTGCTTAAAGTTTTGAAGTTTTTTGCAGAGGTAAAGAGTTGGGTGAGGACACACAATAGTTTAGGGATGGGAGGATGCTAGCACCCTAATTTTCTCCCTTTTGACCATTTTTCCCTTCCTAAATCATGACCATTTACCGCTATTTTACCTCTCTTATACACCCTTATCTTGCACTAGTCTAATAATGATGACATATTTCACATGAACTTTATATTTCATATTTTTAACTTAACTTAGAATTAATTAATTATTTATTACGTGATTTATCACTTATAATCACTCTTGTAACTTATCAATATCTCCAATGTTGTTTGATATTCAAGTGCTTACCGTGATTGCTGATCCTAGTTTAGGATCAGATCTCGCACCGGTGCTAGCACAACGAATCTTTGTAGCAGATCTGGACCTCCTTGATCACCGCCTTATTTTTGCCACTTCAGCCACGACAGCAGGTTAGATCTGAAGGCAGCTAAGCTCTAGCCATGATATCAAGGCAATTCAAAGGTAGCTGAGATCGGATTTTATGAAGAATGAACAGCTGGACATTAGCTATGGCCAGTTTTGTTAAATTGCCTAATTTTGAAGGGCAAAAGCTAAATTCTGCATATCAATTATGTAATCGATTAAATGATCCTTTTGGCCTTCGACCAACGATCTATATAACGAGGAATGTAAATAGGATGAGATAGTTCTTGATAAGTTTGTGTAGAATAGAGATATAACTAGGAAGGTGGTAATGGGCTTATATTCTTTTGTTATCGCCCAAATTTAGGTTGGACTGTGTAATCATGCATGTATTTGCCTCTATGAATTAATAAGAAGGGAGCTCTGCCTTATGTTTTCATGAATCGTATTTTTGTTTGAAAGTTGATGAATTGATAAAGTGTTGAGCAGTGTTTCTATTTAAAAAGGGAAACGTGCTGGTTGGCTAGGGCCCAACCAACCCAACAAGTTTACCCTATTTTATGTCCTTGTAGTTTATGTTTAAACTGTTAAGTGTGATTTAATGTACAACACATGAATTCTTGTTTGAGTGAAATCAGATCCGTAGTGTGAAGTAGTTAAAAATTATTTTCCTGCATCTGATTTTGGATCGGTTTCCTCGCCTGGTCCAAGTAGAAGAAATAACCTTGCACTAGTTTACATTGGTGTGCTATTAATTTCCTGTAGTTTTGATCAATTTGGTTTTCCCCTCCTGGTCCAAGCAGGAGAAATAAACCTGCATCATTGCACATTGGTGTGCTATTCATTTCCTGTTGTTTTGTTTGATTTGGTTTTCCCCGCCTAGTCCAAGCAGGAGAAATAGCCCTGCACCAGTGCACATTGGTGTGCTATTCACTTTCTGCATTTCTGTTTGATTTGGTTTCCCCGCCTGGTCCAAGCAGGAGAAATGAACCTGCACCAGTGCATATTGGTGTGATGCAACAAGCCTTTTTAGTTTACTTCTAGTAGTTTTCTTGCTTTCATTAATGCTTCATGACAGGATAAATTATAAGGATTGTTTATTTATTTCTATACTTTGTTAAAATCAGAAACATTCATTTTTATGTGTGAAATTTGATTTCACAACACTTGTAGTAGTTAATCTCTTATTTCAGGAATTAAATACTAAGTGTAAGAAGCTCTGATCTGGTGCAAGAACTAGTTTCTTGTCATGGGATCTGAGTGCTCTGAACTTGAGAAAGTTCAAGCCCTTCCACGAAGGAAAACACTTTTAGTACAGACACTATTTATACCCTCTGCATAAACTTTTGTTCTTGTACTAGTGCAAGCAGACTGAACCAGTGCAAGATAGATCACTGAAAGAAGTATATATCTATATAAGCAGGTTTGAAGGGCCCATCTGTTGAGACTGCTAAAGTATCTCCAATAAAGAAAAACACACACTTAGTATTTAATCAATATTTAGCTAGAGTGCTTGCTCCTTTATTTTTAAATCTCTTTTGCAAATTCATTCTTCCTTGTTCCAGTCTAGATTATTTTGATGGTTCAAGTTTCTTTTTTTCTTTCTTTAGTTTCATTATGCAATGTTTCCTTTAAAGAAAGTAGGGATTGACAATAGAAATATTCATACCATCTTTGGCATTTCCTGTGCTTCGTCTCTAAGTTTACGAATCCCCTGGGTTGAAAATTAAGTGTTGAGGAGTTTGCTTAAGTGTAATTCCTGCACCCAATAGTATGCAGAGTATTGTTATGGTTGCAATGAAGGTTTGAATTAGTAATGTTATATTTGTACGTTGGTTTAATTTTGAAAGATCATGTACATACACAGATCATCTTCCAAGTAGTCACATATATATCCTAAGAAAGTCAGAATATGTACGCGGGTGTTGAGAATGGGAAGTTCATACATACACATATATCCTATCCATCCTAGGGTTTTGCAGAATGGGTTTTTGATGATATTTGTTCAGTTCTGTTATGTTTATTGCTATCTATTGATGAGAAATCTCTCATAATAATATATCTTTGAGAATATTGTTTGGGTTGATTTGTTTATGGAATGGATTGTTGATTAGTGATGATGATACTATGGGATGATTTATATTTGGTTTAGTAATATTTGATGGATTCAGTATGTATTTCATTGATTGGTTTAGTGTGATAGTTATTCCAAATTTAGTTGTCAGTTATTTGAGAATTGTATGAAGATCTTATTCAAGGGAAGCACGTACATACGCACGAATGATTCATAAGAGTAGCATATACATTCTAGCATACGTTTGATCATGGATTTTAGTGACAACATTTGTTTTCTATGATGAACAATATATAAACTGGTATACTTATGAGCGACAATGCATTGATGTGATCTAATAAGAATTAGTTTGATCTAGTTTCATTTTTTTATTAAGACTCAGTGATTTATTTGATGATTGAGTTAGTTCAGTGCTTGGCTGAATTGATTCAGTACTTGGTTTAGTATTATTACTTGGTATTAGGCTTAGCAATAGAAGTAGATCCAGTTTGAAAATATGATAAAAGGTGACTTATAGGTTTGGTGTTTGAGTCATCTGGATCCAATATGAAGAATTAAGAAAAATGGTCCACATAGGTGTTGAGGGTTGGAGACTTTAGTGAGGAAGTGAGGAAGTTGAAGCTTCCTTCCAATAGTATCAATAGAATTTGTATAGGGGATAGGAGATTAATAAGTCCCTATACTACTAGTGTAACCCCTTATTGTTATTAGTGTAACCTCCTTATTATATTGTTATTCCCATGTAGTCCCCATATTGTTATTATTGTGCCCCATAGAAGCCCACTATTGTTATTGTTATTATTAGCTCTGATTATATTATGACCCTTAGACTCCTATATATAGAAAGGAGATCTTGCCATTTGTATCATCCAAGAATTGTTCATTTGTGTAATGTAAAGGAGGTTTCCCCCTAGAAGAGGCTTATTTCTAAGGTGTTGATCTATCTTTTCTATCCTTTTGTGAGTTGGTTTCATAACATTTTTTATCAGAGCTTTGGATTCTAGGCTTTTGCTGCTTCAAAACGGTCTTCGTGGCATTTTCACTATAACATTGTCTTGCAAAGTTTCAAAAGAAAAAAAAACACCCATTTGAGAAGAAATCATTCTGAACCTCAGGTCCGAATTTTAGATCCTGTCTCGCTATATTTTTGGATATTTGATCTAAGGAAGTTAGGGTTTTTGCAAGCTCCAAAATTCAATCGTAAATAGGTCATCTTATAATTTTCGCTATAATTTGTGTTATACGAAGGTTCACACTTTGAAATTAAAACCCATTTGAGCTGAAATCACGAGGAAGCTCGGGCCCAAATGTCAAATCTTGTTTCGCTATATTTTCAGAGATACAGTCCAAGAAATTTAGGGTTTCTGTAGGCTCCCGAATTACATCCAAAATAGGTGACCTAGGGAAAATCAACATAACTATCTCTCTGAGCGTCAGATTGAAATTTCGTAAGACTTTACAGAAAGAAGATGAACTTTATTTGTCTATGTATATTTTTTAGATCCGAAGGTCAAAATAGTGACACGTGGTGCTTCATACAAGTTTTCTCTTATGAAAATGTATATCATCAAGTCATGTTTGGAGATTGTGCATAACTCTTTCTTGGAGAATCCAATTTCGATCAGACTGGTGGCACTGTAAAGAGGACACAGAGGGATACCGCAGATCGCAATTTCAGAACTAGGGTATCCGACATTAGAGAGTTACAGTTATTTCAAGATCGAGCTCTTAAAATCAAGAAAAGGAGATATGAGGAAGTTTTATGGCAAGGACCCCGTAAATTGGATACTAAAGATGGAGCAATATCTTGATCTACATGAGGTGCAACTATTACAAAAGTTATGTATTACATATTTATATTTAGAACCGAATGAATTTTTATAGTATGAAGGTCTTTGTACTCATAAACCACTTTTAACCTGGTCAATTTTCATGGAAGAAATGATAGCACATTATGAGGATACAAAGAGAAACACATTCTTTAGCCAATTGATAAATCTCAAACAAAATGGTCAAATGGCAAAGCACATTGAGGACTTTAAAAAGTTGAATATAAGGGTAAATTATATTCCATAGAAGCAAAGGATTGATGTCTTCATAGGGACTTTAAAAGATAACATTCAACATGAGGTTCATCTTTGGGAACCTGATTCATTTGAGAAGGCATTCAGGTTGGCAATAAAAATTGAAAGCAGAATTATGGAAACAAGGAATCCCACCACTCACAAATATAAATATGGAAGTGTTTCTAGATTTCCACAACCTAGAAGGTTTACACTGCAACAATTGGAAGAAAAAAGAGAAAAAGGGTTTTGTTACATTTGTGATAGAAAATACACTAAAGGTCATAAGTGTGTTGAGAAGAAATTATTTTACATAGATTATGAAGAGGAGGAAGAAAAGGATCAAGAAACATTAAACGAAGAGGATATACACCAGGAACCAACCCCATAGAAAGAAGAAATGAATCCGACCATATCTTGCAAAGAATTGGCAAGAATTACAACTCCTCAAACTCTCAAGGTAGAAGGACATATCAAGAAGAAAAAGGTTCAATAAGTGAAAGATTGTATTGAGAAAGAAGAAATGAATCCGACCATATCTCATAATGCATTGGCTAGAATTATCACTCCTCAAACTATCAAGATAGAAGGACATATCAAGAAGAAAAAGTTAATAGTGTTGATTGATTCGGGTGGTACCCATAATTTTATTCATTGTAAGATAGCCAAGGAATTGAATTGCATCTTACATCCAGCACTAGAGTGTCAAGTGATGGCTGCAAGTGGAGGAACCATAAATTACTCTAGAAAGTGCCATAATATCAAGCTATCCATGGGAGAATATGTATTGAATAGCCCAATTCTTTCCATTCCAATGGGTGGTGTTGATGTTGTACTAGGAGTCCAATGGCTATAACCCTTGGGTACAATAGCTTTTAATTTTCAAGTACTTTTCATGAAATTTTCTTCAGAAGGAAAGGAAGTTGAATTAAGGGGTATTGTAGGGAAACAGGGAAATATAATCAGCTCTAACAGAATGACAAAGATTCTAAAAAACGAAAAATGAGGCATAATTGCACAATTATCATCGCTAGAGGTTCCAACATCGAAATAATTTATTTCTCCACATCTTCAAAAGGTATTGGACTATCATTCCAAGGTATTTGAGACTCCCAAAGGTCTGCCACCTATTTGTGGTCATGATCATTCTATTCATTTGATTCCAAGAAGTGTTCTTCCAAACATCATGCCTTACAGATATCCCTATTACCAAAAGAGTGAAATTGAACATATGGTTGCAGAAATGCTAGAGGCTGGTATAATTTACCCTAGTCAAAGTTCTTTCTTTGCTCTAGTAGTATTGATTCACAATAGGGATGGGTCATGGCACATGTGTCTGATTATAGATAGCTCAACAAACTTATTATTAAAGACAAATTTCCCATTCCTGTCATTGATGAATTATTGGATGAATTGCATGGATTAATTTACTTCACCAAGTTGGATCTTTGTTCAAGATATCATCAAATAAGAATTAAGACTGAAGAAATTCTGAAAACAACATTATTGAAGAAAGATTCATTTTCATGGACTCTAGAAGAAACAAATGCCTTTGAACATCTTAAAGAGGCAATGTGCCAAGCACCTGCCTTGTCTACGCCAGACTTCAAAAAAATCTTTATTGTGGAATATGATGCATTAAGAAATGGAATTGGTGATGTTTTAATGCAATAAGAAAGACCCATTTATTTTGAAAGTCATCCAATCAAAGGAAAGTATTTACACAAACCTATTTATGAGAAGGAAATTTTGGGAAGACTACATGCACTTGAGAAATGGTGATCTTACATAATGAGAACCTCCCAGTTCAAACATATTTCCAAAACTTAATGAGGAAGGAAAAATTATATTGGAACCTAGAGCAGTCATAGAAACAAGAACCTGATAGCTATGAAATCGATCAATTTCAGAATATCTCATCAAGTGGAATAAATTACCTACTAAAGATTCCACATGGGAGGAAAATAATTTTATACAGAAGAATCCAGAACTACTCAAGCATTGAGGACAACACGTTTTGAAGGACAGGGGCATGTTAGGTCCCTATACTACTAATGTAACCCCTTATTGTTATTAGTGTAACCCCTTATTATATTTTTGTTCCCATGTGGTCCCCATATTGTTATTATTGTGCCCCATAGAAACCCGCTATTGTTATTATTGTGCCCTTGCATTATTATTTTTATGTTGGCTCTAATTATATTATGAACCCTTAGACTCCTATATATAGAAAGGAGGTCTTCTCATTTGTATCATCAAAGAATTTTTCATTTGTTTAATGTAAAGGAGGTTTCCTCTACGAAGAGTCTTATTTCTAAGGGGTTGATCTATCTTTTCTATCTTTTTGTAAGGTGGTTTCATAACAAAGATCTCTTCTAGTAAGAAAAATAAAGGAGATCAGGGAGTTGGAGCCCCCTTCCAGTAGGTGTTGGAGAATTAGAGAAGGTTTTATCCTTCTGCGAGTGGGTGCCTATGTAATGGTATGAGTCTATGCTAGTACAATATTGTAAGAAGTTTTTCTTTATAATAAAAGGAATATAGAGACAATGATAGTGGTGGTTTTCTCCCACATTGGGTTTCCACCTAAAATCTTAGTGTTCATGTGTGTTGACATGTTTCTTGTATGTTAATGATATATCTTCTTCTTACGTCTCATGATTATTTTTTAATTAATGAATAATGAAGTAATGACACATTGGTTGGAATATGAACAGATGATGAAATATAAGAAAAGTAGTTAACTAGGTATACGATGTTTGTATTCATCACATTCACATACATACACGAGTTACCTAAATAAAAGTTGCATATGGAAATCAGAATAATAAAATAAATTGAAGTGAATTTAAAATAATTCACCCCTAGCCTCCTCTCAGTATTATTTCCAATAGCAACGACATTTGTAATTGCAAAAATAAACAATTTCTAATTTCCTCATTTAGACATTATTGAATTTTTAGAGACTAATATATATATATATAAATATAAATATAATATATAATATATATATATATATATATATATATAAAATATATACCAACTTACCATTTTACAAATACCTTGGAAGCATCGTCACTTTTATGAGAATCACTCTAAGAATGGTTTAACAACCCAACAATAATCACCTAGTGTGTTTTCACATCCTCCACGAAAAGAACCCTGTAATGTATGATCAACAATCCAACATAATCACATTAGTCACAACATTTCCAATCAAATTAAATACCTTTAAATATCACTTATTTATGAAATTTTAGGTGATACTTTAATCACAATACTTCTAAAAATATTCAGAGAGCACTTGGCACTCTAATCATCAAAATGATCAATAACTGGATCAAGTGCACATTGTCATAGCCCTTCCTAAGGAAATCAACACAGTAATTCTACATGTACTTAAAGAGAACATATCCCTCTAATCATCAAAAGGATCAAATTGCACCAAGTGCATATTGTCTTAGCCTCCTACTAAAGACATTCACAAGATTGGTAATAAAATAAAGGAACTTACACTTCTGGTAATTCCTTTCCGAGCACTAGGATCTTTTCCTATCAAGATATACATAGAATTCTTACACAAACATATACAAAATTTACAAAACATAAATGATTAGTTAATTTTTTTGATTATGCACAAAAAATTTTAAGGATGGAAGTTTATCTTAAAGTTTAGAAACCTTAATGAATCTAGTTAGTCCCTAATATGAAAATTGCAAAATTTTTGGTGATATTTTTGTAGAAATATTTAGAATTCCAATGATTTTATGTTAGTTGATATAATATTTTGGCAATTTTTAAGTTGAAATAATGGTGTACAAAAAAATTTGGGTGAATCATTTTAGAAAAAATAGAAATTGGTGAATCTTGTTTTTGGAAAAATCATGTAAAATTAGCCTACCTGGGAATATTAACCCCTGGAATGTTTCCTACTACTATAAGAATCATTGTAGGCTAATGAATTCTCCTACCAACCTATGGGAACTAGTATCCACAATTAGATTGAGCCATTTTCACATCCACATAGTTCTCTAACAAAGACCATACCAAGTCAAGTTTGGAATTCCACTAGCCAACAAACATAAGAATTCCAATGACCACACAGGGTCCAATAAAAGATTCCTCTTAACAGCATATTTCCTATACCTTTGACAACTCTCTGTCTATGAGGAATTTTGGGCCTCCTCCAACATACTCCAAAATCAACAAATATTCCTTAGTCTTTTTCCCTTCTTCACCATCTTGGCCAACTATTTTCCTTTAAATAGATCATGTATCTCCAGGGAAATGACATATGGGTTGGAAACCGCCATCAACCGAAGGCCTCTTGGACTTTCACTACTCTAAAAAATTGTCTGCAAGTGAAATTCTCTTTTAGCACCTTTTCCCAACTGTAACTTACATAATTAACCATATGCATATTATCATTAAAGTAAAAACATCATTTATGTACATCATACATTTATACTTGACCTTCAACATGGTTCCCATCATCTGTAAAAGTAAATTTGACAGGAATTCACAACTAACATATCGTACTATGCAGGTGGTATTCATTTCAAACATTTCGACCTCATAACCATGATGTAATTTAAAACAACATCGTCATATATTGCATAGCATAACATTATACCATCTTACTTTTAGTTGCAAATATCATTTCAATGTTTTAACTTCTAGAATTCGTTATGTACCATGCATACCTTAAGCTACCCCTACTTAATCACATAAACAACATTAGTCACATGCATCCATGCTCTCAATATTTCAACTTGTAGAAAGCTATTGATTCTGTTAATTTCCATAAACCAATTTTGAGCATAAAAAGTAATATAACAAGTAAGGATGCATCTTCCAAATGTTAAAACAAAGTTTTCGTAAAGTTGTTTTACCTAAACAATAATTAAGGGAACAATACTTTAATCATTAACATTCCCATCATTTCTAACTTGTGCAACATGTCATTTCATTTATGAATATGCATTTAATTACTGCATACTAGCTAACATCACTATTGAATCATTAATTCACAAAGTTGCAAAATGTAAACAAACTAGGTAATCATAGTCGTCTAATTACTACTATCATTAAGTTGATAGAACCATTAAATCAATCACGTTAATGCCACTATTGTATCATAATCCATGTTCTTTATCAAATTCAAGAACTTGCAATCACAGGTATGTATGGTTAGACCAGTATTCACTTTTTCAATCATCATAGTTTTATTTCATACAATATTTTTATGAATAAAATAAAATATTTGATTCATATAAAACATTGATTTATCATTAAATAATTATGCTGACAATCCAGACATGCCCAATTTCCACAGCGTATTTTCACCAACATACCAACAACATGAAGTAAACTATCACAACCACTCATTTACAACTTGTAATATGCTTTAATAAAACTTATGCATTCATATAAGCTTTAATAGTTAGTCATGCAATACTAACTAATCAATGCTACCAACCATCTTAAATTCAATAATGTCAGAACTCAATCATCTTTTATCGATTACATTCAAGTATTACAAATTGACTCATTTTTCATTTTAGTCATCTAAAGGGGTTCTTTCAAAAACATTATATTGTCTTCTTCAAAGACAACTCCCCCACCTTTTATATCCATGCATTCATTATTTATAAGTACTAGATTGTAACTTTAGTCATGTTTTTTAACCGTATCATTAATATTGTGATATTTGAAAAGATGGGTAGTCAATTCTCACTTTCACTAGTGAATGCTCATGATTTTTCATAGGTGCAACAAAGGTTTTATTATCCTTCATCCTCATTAAGATAAAATGTCATGATCATAGTCTTAGAAAATGGATATGTTGTTAATGGTTCATGGCTCATGTGCATCATACATATCTTGTTCGTGCTCATATATGACATGCCCATCATACCATGGCATCGTGCATTCTGGCGATCATACCAAGGGTCCGTTATTGTCTCCCACTTCCCTCTCATTTTAATTTCAAAATTTGAAAACCCGAAGTGGCATACTCCCTCCCATTTCCTTCTCATTTCAATTTCAAGTTTTGGAATCACCGCACAAAGTTGTTTGTAAGTACATGGGAAACCTATTTTGTTTCTTCATTATCCACTACCCGAGCAAGGTTGTTTTATGCACTATTCATCATGCTCTTTTTTCACCAATGTACCAGTTCTATCATATTCACTGCAGCACTTTCTTTTTAATTATGATACACAATACTAGATGATGCATATAATATGGACTTGTGCAGTTCATTCATAGAAATATTGTTGTAGGATTTGTGGATTAAAACTGAGGCCAAATGTTTCGTGCAATGGTGGGGTTTTCAAGCTGGCTGGATCCCATCTGGATTGTTTTTAATTCCATCTGATTTTATACCCACAAAACCTCTCCATCCCTCGACCTTGACTGTCTTCTTCTGTTTTCTATTTATTCGTCTCCCACAATGATATTCATAGCATTGGAGGTCCATGGTTCAAGTCTCTTCCTTCGCTCACGGGGTTCCTCGTCATTATGTTGCATGTCGCAATTTTGGTAGCATGCATAAAGAACGTCATCTTGTGAGCTCTCTAGTGTGTTGCATTGGCCGAGATTCTAGAACCCGAGAGGAAATAATAAGAAAATAAGAAAATGTCTGCCAGTTACTACGTTTGTGCAAAGATTTCATGGGAGAAGTTGCAAAGGATGTTGTGTGTGCTGCGTGTTTGAGTCGGAGATGAGGAGATGAGATGTGTGCTGTGTTGTTTCTTGGAATCATTTTTAATTTGAAAATGTAACAAAAAACTTATTAAAATTATCAATAATGGTTTCGGCGTTTCAACGAAATCCCCAAAAAGTCACATAGTTAGATGACTGCTAGAGTAGTTTTTCAAATTTATTCTCTGCAATATGTGAGAAACCCTGAGCAGTTCATTTTTAAGTGTGAATAAATGTATGAGCCTGCTTGACTTTTTGCAGCCTTTGGGGTTCATTCTAGATCTATTGAACATTTTCTACACAAGTAAGAAGTTAAATTCTTCTTATGTTGCCAGGTATTAGGGTTTATTTGACTTTAATTTATATCTTTACCAATATGAACCTTTAGGAAGGTTGAGCTTTTGACTCAATTTTAATGAGGTTTGACTTTCTTGTGACTAGTTTAACCGTTGCTTTATATTTTGCCAAAATAACCCCAACAACAATAATGTTTCAAAAACTATTTCAATTATATTGTTTCAAAAGTTATTGAAGAAACTATTAGTAATCCCTAAATTGCACATAGCGATGGTTTATTTGCATAACTATTTCTATCGTTTATAAGTATAAATAATTTCAAATTGCTTTATAATTGTTAATAAAAAATATAAATGCTAATGTTTTTTCTTGGCAAAAAATTAATTTAAAATTCAATTGAACTAAAATATAGAATATTAAGTAATTTTTTTTTAATTAGATTTTTTTTAAATTAAAAGTAGTAAGAAGACTAAGAATTAGGTAGAGTTGAAATGTTATTTTCCCAAAATTGGAAATTTCTTGGGCAGTGATATAAAACACAAAAGCTCTAAGATTTATTTTAATTTTGAGCATTAATTTTGGTTG
>APFE031090135.1:20414-34567 GCA_000404065.3 Pinus taeda | reverse complement strand
AAAAGGGGCAAAAGGGAAACTCCAGTAGTTCTTTTTCGTAGCATAATCCCTTAAGTCCGAAAAAGGATAAAATAATACGAAAGAGATGGCTTTTTGATAACTTTAGCGAGCCGAAAAGGCCAATAGCTCGACAATATTTTCATATTTTAATGACTCTGAAAAGAGTTTAAAGGAGATTCATTTTTTAGGAACGAGTGGTGTTTAGGGTAGCAAACTAGTTCCGGGTGAGCTTGGAACTTCTCGAAACATGGTGAGGTGAAGAGGTTGGCTAACATGACCACTCATCGCAGCTATTCCTCAATAAGGTAAACAATCAGGTGAAGTGTATGATCGGCCAAAAGAATGGAGGTGATGGCAGGAACACAACCAAGGCTCAAAAGGCTGATAGCAGGGCAATCACAAAGGTTATTTACTGAAGGTGGATTCATTTTTTAATGAGCTTGAACTAGGGGGAACCATGCTCAGTGGTAGGTTTATTTTTTAATGAGATTGAACCATGCAACAACATATGCTCAATTTTTAGTTTTTCTTTTGTGCTAACTAGAAATGACAAAACTAAAAAGACAAAACTAAAAAGCTAGAAAAACTAAAAAGCTAAGGAACTACTAAGGTTAGGTAGGATAGTTTTTTCAGAAGTTAGACAAAACACTTCCTTTGCTTCATCTACAGCTCAGACAAAGGTGAATGTTGTGTTAGACCAATCACCTAACCTAAGAAGTTAAAAAGCTAAAAAGCTAAAAGGCTAGAAAATGACATTAAGAAAAATTGCATGCCCCTAGCATGATTGTTATAGACATTTTTGGGAACTACAACCCCAATCATACATGTCCATAAACCAAGGGCTTCTAAGTCCCTAAAAGTGTTGCTTCACACCCTAAAGAAGCAAGGTCAGCTGATTATATCTTCTTCCAGAAGTTCTCCATGGAAAACTTCTCAGAACTGGTTAAAGCTGGACCATACAGGCTGCTCAGTGCTAAGGGTGTGATGCATCTCACCTGCTAGGTGTCAAAAGTGTGATGCATATTGGAAAGCCCTTCTGTAGGGTGCGATTAGCGAGAGTGGACAAATGGCAGAGATAGTTTGCAAGGTGGAGGATCATGGAATCTTCCAGAAACTTCTCCTATGACACTTGCCTCTCTGAGTTTGCCCAGGGATGAGTAAGAGATCATGAATATCCAAGTGGAACCAAGAACTATCGGAGAGAGGACATTAATAAAAAACCCAGCAGCTGACTCACCCCCTTCAAACATCTATATATGGATCCCTCATCACAGAGATCCAGGGGCTAGAATCTTGTATTTTGTAAGGAAGTGTTGTTGGTTTCTTGGCGAAATATCATAGTGTTGGGTGATCTAAGATTTTCATGAGGTGAAGAAGGGCTTTCATGCTGGGAGGATGATGCTGGGTCAAAACAATAGGTTGTAATCCTCTTTGCTATTTCTTGATATTAATAAATCTATTCAAGTTTTCCTCCACACTCTTGTATGTTTGATAATATATGCATTTGTGTGGTCAATATATATCTGGTCCTATATTTTTTATGATTGTAGATCTCTGTTCTTCAATAGTATTATACTATTTTGACTCTACAAGTGCTCTTTGAAGTTGGGCAAGTGAGGAAGGAGCGGTAAAGATCTATCAAAAGGGAGAGGAACCAAGCAAGGAACCAAGTGCAAGACCGAGGTTGGTATCCTTTGCTCCCCTCTTATCTACTTCTCATAAAGGAAAGCGAAAGTAGCTTTGGTTTGTTTGATTCTAAGATAGCTACCCGTCTTAGTGGGACTAGTAGCTCCGAGTGGACACTAGATTTCCCGATAACAAAATGGCGACTCCGGTGGGGAGCGAATAGCTTGTTTGCTTGTCTATATTTGTTTGTTTTATAAACTTATAGATGGAGCCTGAAGTCAAGCCAGCTAGCCTTCGAACTACATTTGCTATGCAAGTGCAAAGTAGATCAATGTTGCTTTAGTCTATCTCCGGGTTTTGTTTATAAATAGAACATTCGATTTGCAAACATTCTAATTTCCCTGGTGGTGGCTCTAGTAGCCTCATTAGATCAGCCCCTGTGATTTACCTTTACTGACTATCACTTGCTCGGCCTAAATCCTTGAACTGAGCTGCAAACTGTGACCCAGAACCAAGTTAAAATCTCGTACTGGTACCATCGCACCCTCTCTACAAGGAAAGCAATATACATCGCACCTCCTACGTGCAGTAGGTGGGATGCATCCCTGTTTCCATGTGTAACAGGTGCAATGATCATGTGAGGCTAATTTTTCATTCAGACTTTGGTTTTTCTTCACTCTCTTCAGCTCTATTCAGGATTTTTGTTGTCTGTGATCAGTATACCACTATGGAAACTCCCTTCCTTTCCATCATTCCACCTCCATCGTGCAAAGAACTGTGAATGTTTTTATGTATTGTGCACCATTTTCAGTTCTCTTTTACAAAGAAGTAGCGTAATCGAACTGTCGTCTCCTCGTTTGAAAGTGTTGCAAGTGTCGTTTTCAGTCAAAGAAAAGAATCCTATTGTTCTTGATGGTCGATTATACTGTTACTCTTGTATTTGTTTTGAATTAGTGATTTTTCAAGTGTCAAAGTAGTTCTCAATTCAAAATCGCTAAGTGTCGTCATTATCTTCCTTATGTTTTTGAAGAGAAATTTGTTAGTATTGTTGCTTTGAAAAGATAATTCAGATTTATACTCGGCATTCTTTATGTCATTCACACATTAAGAAAGTGAAAAACAAATACATGAATGTGCATTTCCATTTAGACTTCTTGTTGACTTGATTTAGGACAGTGCATCTAGTGTGTGCTCTTTGCTCTATGTTGAAATAATCTCATCTCTCTTTCCTTAGTATCTAGGGTTTTCATTGCAAAAAGAAGATTAAACGATTGTTTATCATCTTAAACTGTATTTCAGGAGTTGTATATCTACATCACGCGGTGAACCTAAAAGGAAAATTTCTTAAGCAAGATCAACTGTAAAATAAATTCAATGAACATAAAAATGCTTTGGAACCTAATGCACAACATTTAGAAGTATAGGCTAGAGACTTATTCTAGCATTGTAAAGCCTAGTAACTATCGCTTTCATTGCTGGTTGGGTGATTCCTCCTCTTTGAGACAACAAGTGCCAGTACGGACTTGTGCTCCCATGTACCATCGAGTGTATATTGGGAGACCACAATAGGCTATATCCTTTATCCTTAGGAAGTTGTGTCTGCTGCCTTATCGATTGCAATGCACTGAACACAACATTCGGGAAGATTGACTGTCGTACCGTAAAAAGTATTCTGCAGTTTTGTGATTGGTTTGGTAGTCCCTCTGTTTAGATTTCCAAAGTAGTCTCTTTTGTTCCTTTTCAGACTCCTTAAAGGAAAAGGTCCATCTGAGCACTTGTCACTTCAGGCTCATTAAAAATTGAAGGTGACTAGATTCATCTTTTGTTTTTTCTCGACTCTTAAAAATTGAAAAAGCAAGTTGTGTCAAAGCATCTAAAATTTATTTTAATCGGAATAATATCACTATTCCCACATTGGTCTTAGGTTGAGCAAAATGGAGTCCATCAACTAAGGATTTCCCCTTGGAGGAAATATTGGTCCTTTCTCCTGTTGGGGAGATGTTAGTGCACCTCATATGGCCACATTTTCACTTCCATGATTGACGATTGGCTTGCCAATATGGCTCTTCTTGACCTCCATCATTCAGAACACCGTGATTCCTGACAATCAAGTTAGCAAGTAGATGATACTAGGGTCATCCCCCAACCTTCTACTTCGTCCGTTTCTACCTCTCCTCCTTCCTCTTTGCTTGATGAAGGTAAAGACAAGAATCAAGTAACTAAGAAGGAGAAGAAGGGGAAGGAGAAGAAGGAAAAGAAGAAGGAGCCAAAAGCAAAAAGTGGTAATCGTGCATCATCTAGCAAAAATCCACACACTGCACCATCCAAGCCTAAATCTCCATGTTTCATTTGCAAAGGAGACCACTATCATCGAGATTGTCCTTGCATCCCTCAGATCTTAAGGGACTGGTCTCCTCGTTTTCACAATCCAATGCCATCAACCTCTAAAGATCATGTTGAAAGTACATTGTCAACTAGTGAAAGTGAAGTATTTAGAAAGAAAAGGAAATGTAAATTTCCTTTTAAACTGTGTGAAGGTAATCACGTCGTCCATCGTTGTCCCTTCCTAGATGAAGCTAAAAGAGTCTTGGATAACCATCCTGCTTCACTGCTACGTCTTCCTCCTGGATACAAGAAACTCTTGTCGAGTGCATCACTAGTTGAAAATCCAATTGACACGTCATTTTGGTCGGTCGAAGCATCTACCATTGAAGGTAAACCCTCTGAATCCACATCAGAAAAAAGTCAAAAGGTCGAGGCAATAGTTGACCCGGTCTTGCCTTCAGAAGGTCCATCTTCAAATGATGCAGTCACTAAAAAGAATGGGAACGACACTGTTCAAATTCTTTTCATAAACAAAGACTTCGATGAACATAGGGGCAATCTACCTGTCCCTTTACCGCAGGAAGAAAGTTCATCAAAGTCGTATCTGGCCATCTATTCGGTCCCACCTCCAAGCAACCTAGTTGTTTCCTTCGATTGGAATCTACTAGGAAAACCCCGCTTACTCGCTAGTGTACCATTCTGAATCATTGTACAAGCTTACCGAATGGTCATGGTTGGTACCATCATAGATGAAGGGGCTTCTGTCAGTATCCTTTCCTCGACTGCTTGGGAAGCGCTTGGTTCGCAATCGCTTATGCCTGAGGTGAGAAATCTAACAGGCTTCAACAAATGAACCAGTCAACTGTTAGGCATCCTTCCAAATGTGCCTATTACTTTGAGAAGGAAAACCGTTTATATGAACCTAATGGTAGTCCAAGGGCCTCTAGACTATAATCTACTCCTTGGGCATGACTATATTTATTGCATGGGAGCCATTGTCTCCTCACTCTTTCGAGTAATGTGTTTTCTGCATGAAGGCAGAGTGGTCCATCTCGTAGACCAGCTTTCATTCCCCGGATCACACATAGCAAATAGTCAAATTCCATCCCTAAATGGTATTTTCATGCAAGGAATGTCTCATCAATCTCCAGTCTGACCGCTGAAGAATGCGAGTAATTCGGGAGCCATGACTAAAACCCAGGGGGCATGCACCCTCGTCTGCTTCAGCAAGGAAACTCTAGGTATAGAGTAGCTTTCCACGAAGGATATATGACTGGTCCAACACCCTTCCGTATAGGAAAATGGAGTTAGACTGGGATAAGATACCTCCATCAAAAGGTAGGCCTTTCCCGATAGAATGAATGTTTTGTCTGCAAATTGAAGGGTAACCTGAAAAGGTAGGCCTTTCCTGATAGAACAAATGTTTTGTATGCAGATTGAAGGGTAACCTAGAAACTCTACTTCGCTATACCTAGGGGCATGCAAACCTTTTGTGCACAAGCGAAAAGCAACCTCTATAGTTTCGCTAACTCCAACTGCTTAAGTTGGGTGAGTGGTCGGATCGACCGTTCGCCTTTGCAAGGGCCAAATGGAACTGGCAAAGTAAAGGAAAAACTTTCCTACCGGACCGTAGTAGTCAACTAACCCCTTGGATAGTAGTTGGTCGCTCCTAGCTTGCATGCGAGAGGTAGCAGAGCAAAGCTTCGAAAGGTGCAAGCTCCATAAAAGTGGAATCTATCGATGAGATGTCCTTATTATATGACTGCCACAAGCAGTTTTTATGTGAAGTTCAAGCTCGTTAAAAATCAAACCTGAGAAATGACCAAATGTTTCCCCCAGACTTTAAACTCATTAAAAAATGAACCAATTTCCGGTAAATAACCATTGTGAATGCATTATCATCAACTTTTGAGCCTTGGTCGTGTTCTATTCATCACCTCCACTTTGTTTAGCTGATCATACGCCTCCATTTGATTGTTTACCCTTTTGAGGAACATCTACGACGAGTGATCTTGTTAACCATACTTGTGACACTGTTGTGATTGGAGAATTCCAAACCTTCCTGGAATTAGCTGCTACCCGAAATTATCACTCATTCCCCAAAAAACAAGTCTCCTTTAAGCTTTTTTCGTCTAACTCGTAAAATATGAAAAGATTGTCGAGCGATTGGCCTCTCCGGTTTGTTAAATTCATCAGAACTACTATCCCTCCTCTAGATTTTAATCTTTTTGGACCTAAGGGATTATTACACAAAAATATCGAGCGCTTGTCTTTTTCGGCTCGTTAAAACTATCGAAAATTCATCCCTTTCATATTATTTTATACTTTTTCGGACTTAAGGGATTATATCACGAAAAAGGATCATTGGAGTTTCCTTTTGGTCCCTTTTTAGACTCTCTAAAATTGAAAAGGACCGAGTTATCATTGTCGTTAAACTCGTCAAAATCAATAGCGACAAACTTGTCCATATAGACAAGAACGAGTTTCACTGTCACTAGGCTCCTTAAAACATAGCGACGGGTTCGCCCGAAGGGCAAATTATAGAACAAGCATATGTTATCCTCCTCAAGCTTGATAAAAATAAAGAGGTACTGGTCAGCAATGACTGGGGAAAATTGGGAAGAAAACTTGAAGAAACTTTATTGGTAGCAAGTTGCTCTTGAACTTTATTGGTAGCAAGTTGCTCCATTCTTTCATGGACGCCACCCTGAACCTTGCATCATTAGATAATTTTCACCTCCAAAATCATTTGCTCCACTCCATGTCGTAGATGTGGGATTCATTAAGGCCCTCCTACGACGGGTCGCTTCTTGTTGACATCAGCTTATTATCCAAGAAGTCGACCTAGGAATAACCCTTTCAGTACTTTGAAGCTTGCATGCCTCAATGGCAAGTTTCTCACTTTCAGCGATAGGTTTACATCAATGTCCTTCAACCGAAAGATTTTGCGTGGCATTCAACGCCAAGTCCCATTTTCATGCCACGTAAATTGTACTGGTGTACCTTGAGGGTCATCATCATTATCAGTGATTTCTCTCGCGCCTGTCAACAGCGTACATCATTGGATGGTAATCAGGCGATGTCTTTCCATGTTTGACTCCAGAACATTTTTCACATGGATCGACTTGTACTTCGGGTGAAGATTGAATGAGTTTGAAGACCCCGAATCTAGTTTCATCCATCTGGATTGTGATATATTCAAGAAAATAAAGACATCAAATGTACATCATTGCCGAACAGATGATCATCCGAATCAAAGGATAATGACTTTGTCTAAATCATCAGTCTACTACACAGACGGTTGTCTATCCTATGTACATGAAAGTTAATTTATAAAGTTGAGCATGGGAATGCCCGCCTCAGCTAGATCATGAAAATATTATGGAGATAATGTATTGTATTGTATCTTATTACAGGTTGCCTTCCAGCTCGAACAACCTGGGATCCTCATGATAAAGCATTTCACCCGACATCAGGCTTTAGGGGGCAACCGTTATAGACATTTTTGGGCACTGTAACCCCAATCGTACATGTCCATAAACCAAGGGCTTCTAAGTCCCTAAAAGTGTTGCTTCACACCCTAAAGAAGCAAGGTCAGCTGATTACATCTTCTTCCAGAAGTTCTCCACGGAAAACTGCTCAGAACTGGTCAATGCTTGACCATATAGGCTGCTCAGTGCGAAGGGTGCGATGCATCTCACCTTCTTAGTGTAAAAAGTGTGATGCATACTAGAAATCCCTTTTGTAGAGTGCAATGAGTGAGAGTGGACAAATGGCAGAGACCGTTTGCAAGGTGGAGGATCATGGAATCTTCCAGAAACTTCTCCTATGACACTTGCCTCTCTGAATTCGCCCAGGGATGCGTAAGAGATCATGAATCTCCAAGTGGAACCAATAACTATCAGAGAGAGGACATTAATCAAAAACCCAGCAGCTAACTCACCCCCTACAAACATCTATATATGGATCCCTCATCACAGAGATCCAGGGGCTAGAATATTGTATTTTGTAAGGAAGTGTTGTTGGTTTCTTAGCGGAATATCATAGTGTTGGGTGATCTAAGCTTTTCATGAGGTGAAGAAGGGCTTTCATGCTGGGAGGATGATGCTGGGTCAGAACAATAGGTTGCAATCCTCTTTGCTATTTCTTGATATTAATAAAGTTATTCAAGTTTTCCTCCACACTCTTGTATGTTTGATAATATATACATTTGTGTGGTCAATATATATCTAGTCCTATATTGTTTATGATTGTAGATCTCTATTCTTTGATAGTATTATGCTGCTTTGACTCTACAGGTGTTTTTTGAAGCTGAGCAAGTGAGGAAGGAGCCATAAAGATCTGTCAAAAGGGAGAGGAACCAAGCAAGGAAGCAAGAGCAAGACTGAGGTTGGTATCCTTTGTTCCCTTCTTATCTACTTCTCATAAAGGAAAGCGAAAGTAGCTTTGGTTTGTTTGTTTCTAAGATAGCTACCCATCTTAGTGGGACTAGCAGCTCCGAGTGGACACTAGATTTCCCGATAACAATGATGAAAAGAAGAGTCTCTTAGTAACCATATGGAAATCACTGTGGTTAAGCAGGTGTTTTGTCAGCAGTTAGAGAAAACATTTCCTTGGAAAACACAGTAACAAAACGCTTCCTTGGCTTAGTCCACAAAGTGGACAAAGATGAATGGTGTTTCAGACCAATCACATAACCTACAAGGAAACTTATCTTTCCAGCTGGGTTCATTTTAAAATAGATAAGGGTGCATGCCCCCAAAGCTTCGTTACATGCACTAGACTACTCATGGTAATTAGGTCGATGGAATGAAGGTTCAAGAGACACTGCTAATGTACAAGGACCATTTAGGGATTATGATCAACTTGGAGCTATGCTTGAACTGGGAAATGAAAGCTAGTCAATAGTGACAATTTTTCCTTCATGTGGGAAACACATCACTCAAAAGAGTGTTGAAACAATAGCCTCCATGTTATAAACATAGTCACGCCAAGGAGTATATTGTAATCTAACAACCCTTGGACTACCATCACGTCCAGGTGAATGGTTTTCCTTCCCAAAGTTATCAGTAACTTAGGAAGGATCCCTAATGGTGTACTAGATCCTTTGTTAAAGCCTGATAAATTTTGAGTAACATGCATAAGTGATGGTGAACCAAGCACTTTCCAAGTAGTTGAGGAAAGGATACTCACTGATGTCCCTTCATCTATGATAGTGCCAGACACGATATTTTTTTAAACTTGTACTATTTTCCAGAATGGTACATTAGAAGGAAGGCCAAATCTTGCTAGTTGATTCCAATTAAAGGAAGTGACTACTCTGCTTGGATGGGGTACCGAATAAATAGGAGAAATAACCCCTTGAGTTGCGGGAACTAGGAGATTCTCTTCCTGTTGTGAAGGAATGGGTGGATTGCCCCCAAGTTCATCGAACTCTGAAGTGATAAAAAGAATTTGAATGGTATCGTTCTCACTCTCTTCGGGAAGTGTATGATCTTCTGAAGGTAAGACTGGGTCGACTACCATCTTGACCTGTTGACTTTGGTTCGATATGGACTCAGAAGATTCACTTGCAATGATAGGTGTCCAGATCAATGGTTGAGTTATGTTAGTCGGATTTTCAACTAGTAAAGGACTTGGGGAGAGTTTCCTGTATCCAGATGGAAGTCACTGCGATGAAGCAGGATAGTTATACAATACTCCTTTGGCTTCATCCAAGAAAGGATAATGGGGAATGGTATGGTCCCCTTCACATAACTTACATGGAATTTGGACCTTTCTTCTCTACCCATTATTACTAGTCGATGGTGTGCTGTCAATGTGATCACCAGAGGTTGATGACACTGTTTTGTGTGAACGACGAGACCATTCTCTCAATATCCAAGGAATGCATGGACATTCTCAATGAAAATCGTCTCCTCTACAAATTATGAATGGATCTCTACGTTTGGAAAGCTTAGTGTACAGATTTTCACCAGATGTTGCATGGTTGCCCCCTTGCTGAATTGGCCTCTTCTTCTTCTTCTCAGCCACTTGGTTACTTGCATCACTATTTTCACCAAGCGAAGAGGAAAAAGGGGAGGGAGAAACAAACGAAGAAGAAGGCAAAGGGTCAACTTTAGTATCAACTGCTTGCTGATTCAATTGCTGAGGAATTATGTTATTTAGAACCACAAAGGTTGAGAATAGCCATACTGGCAAGCCTATTGTAATTCCTAGAAGGGACAATGTGGCCATAGACGGAGCACCAATATTTCCCCAAGGCGAAAAAGGACTGGGATTCCCCTCAAAAGGGATTCCTTGATTGGTGGATCCCGGATTTGTCTCCATATATCTCAACCTAGGATCACCTAAGGAACATGGATGTTTTAATGATGCTTTGACACAACTTTTCTTTCTTAATTTTTAAGAGTCAAGAAAAAGCTAAAGATGACTCTAGTCCCCTTCGATTTCTAATGAGCCTGAAGTGACAAGTTCTCAGATGGACCTTTTCTTTTAAGGAGTAAAAAAGGAATGAAAGTGACTACATTGGAAATCTAGACAAAGGGATTACCAAACCAATCGGAAAACTGCAATATACACCTTGGTGATAAATTAAAGAAAAATTACCAAGGACTTATGTATGGCAATCAATCTTACCGAATGATGTGTTTAGTGCATTGCAAATAATAGGGCGGTAGACGCGGCTTCCTATGGAAAAACGATATAAGCCTATTGTGGTCTCCCAATATATACTCGACGGTACGGGGAGAACAAGTCCGTGCTAGCACTTGTCGTATCAAAGAGGAGGAATCACCCAACCTTCGATGAAAATGATAGTTACTAGTTTTTACGACGCCAGAACACGTCTCAAGCCTAGACCTCTAGATGTGCTGCGTTAGGTTCCAAAGCATTGTTAAGTTCATTGAAATTTATTTTAGAGTTGATCTTGTTTAGAAGTTTTCCTTTAAATGGTTCACCATGTAATGTAGATGTAAAATTCCTAAAACTCAATCCACAATGATAAACAATCGTTGTTTATTTTTAGCAATGAAAATCCTAGCTACTAACAAAAGAAGATTATGATTCCTTCAAACAAAGAGCAAAGGGCACACACTAAATGCACTTTTCCTAAATCATTTTTCACACACAGTCTAAATGCAAATGCAAATGCATGAATTTTTTTCATTCCCCTCAATGTGAAAAATGCCAAAAAAGAAAACTAAGTAGAGCAAATATCTGAAATATTTTTACTCAAAGCGACATTTCGACAATTTTATTGAATTTAGGCTTCTGTGATCCATATCAATTTTGAGAAGAATCTTCGGTGAAAATCACATAGAGATAATTTTGTCGATGCGTTTCGAACCAACCAGTCTGGTTCATCGTCGGGACAAGTTGAATGAGAAGATCTTGCTATGCATTATAAATAGATCAGGTAGAATATCTAGGTAACGACTAGAATAACGACAGCTCGATCTAACTGGGAAATGGCTAGTTACACCAAATTTTTTATCAAATCAGTTAATTTGGTTATTAATTTTCTTATTAAAATAAACGTAATTTGACAATTTTATAAATATATATTAAAATAAGTGAGTTAATATACTATAATCATAAAATAATCGAATAATTAAAAATAGATAATAGTTAACTATATTTTAAATAAATATAAGTTAATTATATTTTAAATAAAATATCAGTTAAAGGGAGATTTAAATCTTAAAATAAATTAATTATAAATCAAAGAGGTTATATAATTATTAGTTAGTTGTATAAGTTAAAAATAGAATATTCTATAAATAGTTAATTCTATTTTAAAACATAAGCTAAAAGGACATATAAATAAATAAATAAGCTTCATATTCATAGTCAAAGAGTATCTTGATAAAAATACTAGAGAATTACAATATTAATTAATAGTTTATTAAGGGTAAAAATTAGTATATTAAAAATAAAATAAATGAAAACAAATATTAATTTTTAAGAATCAAAGACTTGAATACAAAAAATTAATAAATATAAATAATAACAATAATAAATACATAAATAAAAATATTAATTTTAATTTAAGAATCAAACACTAGGTCAACTACCATCTCGACCTCTTGACTTTGGTCCGGTATGGACTCAGAAGATTCAATTTCAATGGTAGGGGTCTAGACCGATGGTTGAGTTATGTCAGTCGGATTCTCAACTAGTAAAGGACTTGGGGAGAGTTTCCCGTATCCAGATGGAAGTCGTTGCGATGAAGCAGGACGGTTATGCAAGACTCCTTTGGCTTCATCAAAAAAAGGAAAACGTGGAAGGGTATGATCCCCTTCACATAACTTGGAATTTGGACCTTTCCTTTCTGCCCATTATTACTAGTTGATGGTGTGTTGTCAACGTGATCACCAGAGGTTGATGACACCGTTTGGTGTGAACCGGGGGAGAATTCTCTCAAGATTCGAGGAATGCATGGACATTCTCAATGAAAATTGTCTCCTCTACAAATTATGAATGGATCTCTACGTTTGGAAAGCTTAGTGTACGGATTTTCACCAGATGCTGCATGGTTGCCCCCTTGCTGAATTGGATTCTTCTTCTTCTTCTTAGCCACTTGGTTACTAGCGTCACTATTTTCACCAAGCGAAGAGGAAGAAGGGGAGGGAGAAACAAATGAAGAAGAAGGCGAAGGGTCAACTTCAGTATCAACTGGTTGCTGATTTGATTGCTGAGGAATTGCAGTATTTAGAACGACAGAGGTTGAGAATTTCCATACAGGCAAGCCTATTGTAATTCCTGGAAGGGACAATGTGGCCATAGATGGAGCACCAATATTTCCCAAGGGGAAAAAGGATTGGGATTCCCCTCAAAAGGGCTTCCTTGATTGGTGGATCCTGGATTTGTCTCCATATATCTCAACCTAGGATCAACTAAGGAACATGGATGTTTTAATGACGCTTTGACACAACTTTGCTTTTTTAATTTTTAAGAGTCAAGAAAAAGCTAAATATGACTCTAGTCCCCTTCGACTTTTAATGAGCCTGAGGTGACAAGTGCTCAGATGGACCTTTTCTTTGAAGGATTCGAAAAGGAACGAAAGTGACCACTCTGGAGATATAGACAGAGGGATTACCAAACCAATCGCAAAACTGCAATATGCGCCTTGGTGATAAATTAAAGAGAAATTACCAAGGACTTATGTACGAAAGTCAATCTTCCCGAATGCTATGTTTAGTGCATTGCGATTGATAGGGTGGCAGACACAACTTCCTATGGAAAAGGGATATAAGCCTATTGTGGTCTCCCAATATATACTCGATAGTATGGGGAGAACAAGTTCATGCTAGCACTTGTCATATCAAAGAGGAGGAATCACCCAAACTTCGATGAAAACGATAGTTACTAGTTTTTACGACGCCAAAACACGTCTCTAGCCTAGACCTCTAGATGTGTTGCGTTAGGTTCCAAAGCGTTGTTAAGTTCATTGAAATTTATTTTAGAGTTGATCGTGTTTAGAAGTTTGCCTTTAAATAGTTCACCATGTGATGTAGATGTAAAATTCCTAAAACGCAATCTACAATGACAAACAATCGTTGTTTATTTTTAGCAATGAAAATCCTAGCTACTAATGAAAGAAGATTACGATTCTTTCAAACAAAGAGCAAAGGGCACAAACTAAATCCACTTTTCCTAAATCATTTTTCGAACATAGTCTAAATGCAAATGAAAATCCATGTATTTTTTTCATTCCCCTTAATGTGAAAAATGCCAAAAAGGAAAACTAAGTAGAGCAAGGATCTAAAATATTTTTACTCAAAGTGACATTTCGACAATTTTATTGAATTTAGGCTTCTGTGATCCATATCAATTTTGAGAAGAATCTTCGGTGAAAATCACATAGAGATAATTTTGTCGACGCGTTTCGAACCAACCAGTGTGGTTCATCGTTGGGACAAGTTGAATGAGCAGATCTTGCTATGCATTATAAATAGATCGGGTAGAATATCGAGGTAACGGCTAAAATAACGACAGTTCAATTTGACTGGGAAATGGCTAGTTAGACCAAAATTTTTATTCAAATCAGTTAATTCGGTTATTAATTTTCTTATTAAAATAAACATAAATTGACAATTTTATAAAAATATATTAAAATAAGTGAATTAATATACTCTAATCATAAAATAATCAAGTAATTAAAAAATAGATAATAGTTCACTATATTTTAAATAAATATA
>APFE031090135.1:0-16361 GCA_000404065.3 Pinus taeda | reverse complement strand
AAATACATAAATATAAATATAAATTTTAATTTAAGAATCAATGACTGGGTCGACTACCATCTCGACCTGTTGACATTGGTTCGGTATGGACTCAGAAGATTCATTTTCAATGATAGGTGTCTAGACAGGAGGTTGAGTTATGTCAATCAAATTTTCAACTAGTAAAGGACTTGGGGAGAGTTTCCTGTATCCAGATGGAAGTCGCTGCGAGGAAGCAAGATGGTTACACAAGACTCCTTTGGCTTCATCCAAAAAAGGACAACGGGGAAGGGCATGGTCCCCTTCACATAACTTAAATGGAATTTGGACCTTTCTTTTCTGTCCATTATTACTAGTTGATGGTGTGTTGTCAACGTGATCACCAGAGGTTGATGACACCGTTTGGTGTGAACGGGGGGACCATTCTTTCAAGATCCGAGGAATGCATGGATATTCTTAATGAAAATGGTCTCCTCTATAAATTATGAATGGATCTCTACATTTGGAAAGCTTAGTGTGCGGATTTTCACAAGATATTGCATGGTAGGCCCCTTGCTGAATTGGCTTATTCTTCTTCTTCTCAACCACTTGGTTACTAGCATCACTATTTTCACCAAGCGAAGAAGAAGAAGGGGAGGGAGAAACAAACGAAGAAGAAGGCGAAGGGTCAACTTCAGTATCAACTCGTTGCTGATTCGATTGTTGAGGAATTATGGTATTTAGAATGACAGAGATTGAGAATAGCCATACTGGCAAGCCTATTGTAATTCTTGGAAGGGACAATGTGGCCATAGACGGAGCACCAATATTTCCCCAAGGGGAAAAAGGACTAGGATTCCCCTCAAAAGGGATATCTTGATTGGTGGATCCCGGATTTGTTTCCATATATCTCAACCTAGGATCAACTAAGGAACATGGATGTTTTAATGACGCTTTGACACAAATTTGCTTTTTTAATTTTTAAGAGTCAAGAAAAAGCTAAAGATGACTGTAGTCCCCTTCGATTTTTAATGAGCCTGAAGTGACAAGTGCTCAGATGGACCTTTTCTTTTAAGGAGTCGAAAAGGAACGAAAGTGACTACTCTGGAAATCTAGACAGAGGGATTACCAAACCAATCGCAAAACTGCAATATATACCTTGGTGATAAATTAAAGAGAAATTACCAAGGACTTATGTATGGTAGTCAATCTTCCCGAATGTTGTGTTTACTGCATTGCCATTGATAGGGCGACAGACACGGCTTCCTATGGAAAAAGGATATAAGCATATTGTGGTCTCCCAATATATACTCGACAGTACAGGGAGAACAAGTCCGTGCTAGCACTTGTTGTATCAAAGAGGAGGAATCACCCAACCTTCAATAAAAACGATAGTTACTAGTTTTTACGATGCCAGAACATGTTTCTAGCCTAGACCTCTAGATGTGTTGCATTAGGTTCGAAATCGTTGTTAAATTCATTGAAATTTATTTTAGATTTGATCTTGTTTAGAATTTTGCCTTTAAATGGTTCACCATGTGATGCAGATGTAAAATTCCTAAAATGCAATCTACAATGATAAACAATCATTGTTTATTTTTAGCAATGAAAATCCTAGCTACTAAGGAAAGAAGATTACAATTCTTTCAAACAAAGAGAAAAGGGCACACACTAAATGCACTTTTCCTAAATCATTTTTCACACACAGTTTAAATGCAAATGCAAATGCATTTATTTTTTTCATTCCCCTTAATGTGAAAAATGCCAAAAAGGAAAACTAAGTAGAGCAAAGATCTGAAATATTTTTACTCAAAGCGACATTTCGACAATTTTATTGAATTTAGGCTTCTGTGATCCATGTCAATTTTGAGAAGAATCTTCGGTGAAAATCACAAAGAGATAATTTTGTCGACGCGTTTTGAACCAACGAGTGTGGTTCATCCTTGAGACAAGTTGAATGAGCATATCTTGCTATGCATTATAAATAGATCGGTTAGAATATCCAGGTTACGGATAGAATAATGACAGCTCGATTTGGCCGGGAAATGGTTAATTAAACCAAAAATTTTATTCAAATCAGTTAATTCAGTTATTAAGTTTCTTATTAAAATAAACATAAATTGACAATTTTATAAATATATTTTAAAATAATTGAGTTAATATACTATAATCATAAAATAATCGAATAATTAAAAATAGATAATAGTTAACTATACTTTAAATAAATATAAGTTAATTATATTTTAAATAAAATATCAGATAAAGAGAGATTTAAATCTTAAAATAAATTAATTATAAATCAAAGAGGTTATATAATTATTAGTTAGTTGTATAAGTTAAAAATAGAATATTCTATAAATAGTTAATTCTATTTTAAAACATAAGCTAAAAGGACATATAAATAAATAAATAAGCTTCATATTCATAGTCAAAGAGTATCTTGATAAAAATACTAGAGAATTACAATATTAATTAATAGTTTATTAAGGGTAAAAATTAGTATATTAAAAATAAATAAATGAAAACAAATTTAATTTTAAGAATCAAAGAGCTTGAATAAAATAAATAAATAAAAATAATAACAATAATAAATAAATAAATAAAAATATTAATTTTAATTTAAGAATCAAAGACTGGGTCGACCACCATCTCGGCCTATTGACTTTGGTCCGGTATGGACTCGGAAGATTCACTTTCAATGATAGGTGTCTAGACCGATGGTTGAGTTATGTCAGTCGGATTTTCAACTAGTAAAGGACTTGGGGAGAGTTTCCTGTATCCAGATGGAAGTGGCTGTGATGAAGCAGGACGGTTATGCAAGACTCCTTTGGCTTCGTCCAAAAAAGGACAACGGCGAAGGGTATGGTCCCCTTCACATAACTTACATGGATTTTGGACCTTTCTTTTCTACCCATTATTACTAGTTGATGGTGTGCTGTCAACGTGATCACCAGAGGTTAATGACACCGTTTGGTGTGAACGAGGGGACCATTCTCTTGAGATCCGAGGAAAGCATGGACATTCTCAATGAAAATGGTCTCCTCTACAAATTATGAATGGATCTCTACGTTTGGAAAGCTTAGTGTATGGATTTTCACCAGATGCTGCATGGTTGCCCCCTTGCTGAATTGGCTGCTTCTTCTTCTTCTCAGCCACTTGGTTACTATCATCACCATTTTCACCAAGAGAAGAGGAAGAAGGGGAGGGTGAAACAAACGAAGAAGAATGCGAAGGGTCAACTTCAGTATCAACTGGTTGTTGATTCTATTACTGAGGAATTATGGTATTTAGAATGACAGAAGTTGAGAATAGCCATACTGGCAAGCCTATTGTAAATCCTAGAAGGGAAAAAGTGGCCATAGATGAAGCACCAATATTTCCCCAAGGGGAAAAAGGATTGGGATTCCCCTCAAAAGGGATTCCTTGACTGGTGGATCCTGGATTTGTCTCCATATATCTCAACCTAGGATCAATTAAGGAACATGGATGTTTTAATGACGCTTTGACACAACTTTGCTTTTTAATCTTGAAGAGTCAAGAAAAATCTAAAGATGACTCTAGTCCCCTTCGATTTTAATGAGCCTGAAGTGACAAGTGCTCCGATGGACCTTTTCTTTTAAGGAGTCAAAAAGGAACGAAAGTGACTACTCTGGAAATCTAGACAAAGGGATTACCAAACAAATCGCAAAATTGCAATATACACCTTTGTTATAAAATAAAGAGAAATTACTAAGGACTTATGTACAACAGTCAATCTTCCCGAATGTTGTGTTTAGTGCATTGTGATTGATAGGGCGGCAGACACGGCTTCCTATGGAAAAAGGATATAAGCCTATTGTGGTCTCCCAATATATACTCGACGGTACGGGGAGAACAAGTCTGTGCTAGCAGTTGTCGTATCGAAGAGGAGGAATCACCCAACCTTCGATGAAAATGATAGTTACTAGTTTTTATGACACCAAAACACGTCTCTAGCCTAGACCTCTAGATGTGTTGCGTTAGGTTCCAAAGCATTCTTAAGTTCATTGAAATTTATTTTAGAGTTGGTCTTGTTTAGAAGTTTTCCTTTAAATGTTTCACCATGTGATGTAGATGTAAAATTCCTAAAGTGCAATCTACAATGATAAATAATCGTTGTTTATTTTTAGCAACGAAAATCCTAGCTACTAAGGAAAGAAGATCACGATTCTTTCAAACAAAGAGCAAAGCGCACACACTAAATGCACTTTTCCTAAATCATTTTTTGCACAGAGTCTAAATGCAAACGCAAATGCATGTATTTTTTTCATTCCCCTTAATGTGAAAACTGCCAAAAAGTAAAACTAAGTAGAGCAAAGATCTGAAATATTTTACTCAAAGCGACATTTCAACAATTTTACTGAATTTAGGCTTCTGTGATCCATATCAATTTTGAGAAGAATCTTCGGTGAAAATCACATAAAGATAATTTTGTCGACATGTTTCGAACCAACCATTGTAGTTCATCATCAGGACAAGTTGAATGAGCAGATCTTGTTATGCATTATAAATAGATCGAGTAGAATATCCAAGTAACAGCTAGAATAATGACAGCTCGATTTGACCGGGAAATGGCTAGTTAGACCAAAATTTTTATTCAAATCAGTTAATGCAGTTATTAATTTTCTTATTAAAATAAACGTAAATTGACAATTTTATAAATATATATTAAAATAACTGAGTTAATATACTATAATCATAAAATAATAGAATAATTAAAAATAGATAATAGTTAACTATATTTTAAATGAATATCAGTTAATTATATTTTAAGTAAAATATCAGTTAAAGGGAGAATTAAATGTTAAAATAAATTAATTATAAATCAAGGAGGTTATATAATTATTAGTTACATGTATAAGTTAAAAAATAGAATATTCTATAAAATAGTTTAATTCTATTTTAAAATATGAGTTAAAAGGACATGTAAAATAAATAAATAAGTTTCATGTTCATACTCAAGAGTATCCTGATAAAATATTAGAGAATTACAATATTAATTAATAATTTTATTAAGGGTAAAAATTAATATATTAAAAATAAATATATATAAATTAATGAAAACAATATTAATTTTAAGAATCAAAGAGCTTGAATATAAAAAATAAATAAATAAAAAATAATACAATAATAAATACATAAGTAAAAATATTAATTTTAATTTAAGAATCAAAGACTGGCTCGACTACCATCTTGACCTGTTGACTTTGGTCCGGTATGGACTCAGAAGATTCACTTTCAATGATAGGTGTCTAGACCGATGGTTGAGTTATGTCAGTCAGATTTTCAACTAGTAAAGGAATTGGGGAGAGTTTCCCGTATCCAGATGGAAGTCGCTGCGATGAAATAGGACGGTTATGCAAGACTCCTTTGGCTTCATCCAAAAAAGGACAACGGGGAAGGGTATGGTCCCCTTCACATAACTTACATGGAATTTGGACCTTTCTTTTCTGCCCATTAATACTAGTTGATGGTGCGCTATCAACATGATCACCAGAGGTTGATGACACCGTTTGGTGTGAACGGGGGGGTCCATTCTCTCAAGATCCGAGGAATGCACGGACATTCTCAATGAAAATGGTCTCCTCTACAAATTATGAATGGATCTCTACGGTTGGAAAGCTTAGTGTACGGATTTTCACCAGATGCTGCATGGTTGCCGCCTTGCTGAATTGGCTTTTTCTTCTTCTTCTCAGCCACTTGGTTACTAGCATCACTATTTTCAGCAAGAGAAGAGGAAGAAGGTGAGGGAGAAACAAACGAAGAAGGCGAAGGGTCAACTTTAGTATCAACTCGTTGCTGATTCGATTGTTGAGGAATTACGGTATTTAGAATGATAGAGGTTGAGAATAGCCATACTGGAAAGCCTATTGTAATTCCTAGAAGGGACAATGTGGCCATAGATGGAGCACCAATATTTCCCCAAGGGGAAAAATGACTGGGATTCCCCTCAAAAGGGCTTCGTTGACTGGTGGATCCCGAATTTGTCTCCATATATCTCAACCTAGGATCAACTAAGGAACATGGATGTTTTAATGACTTTTTGACACAACTTTTCTTTTTTAATTTTTAAGAGTCAAGAAAAAGCTAAAGATGACTCTAGCCCCCTTCGATTTTTAATGAGCTTGAAGTGACAATGCTCAGATGGACCTTTTCTTTTAAGGAGTCGAAAAGGAAAGAAAGTGACTACTCTGGAAATCTAGACAGAGGGATTACCAAACCAATCGTAAAACTGCAATATACACCTTGGTGATAAATTAAAGCGAAATTACCAAGGACTTATGTACGACAGTCAATCTTCCCGAATGTTGTGTTTAGTGCATTGCGATTGATAGGGCGGCAGACACGGCTTCCTATGGAAAAAGGATATAAGCCCATTGTGGTCTCCCAATATATACTTGACGGTATGGGGAGAACAAGTCCGTGCTAGCACTTGTTGTATCACAAAGGAGGAATCACCCAACCTTCAACGAAAACAATAGTTACTAGTTTTTACGACAACAGAACACATCTCTAGCCTAGACCTCTAGATGTGTTGTGTTAGGTTCCAAAGCATTCTTAAGTTCATTGAAATTTATTTTAGAGTTGATTTTGTTTAGAAGTTTGCCTTTAAATGGTTCACCATGTGATGTAGATGTAAAATTCCTAAAACGCAATCTACAATGACAAACAATCGTTGTTTATTTTTAGCAATGAAAATCCTAGCTACTAAGGAAAGAAGATTACGATTCTTTCAAACAAAGAGCAAAGGGTACACACTAAATGCACTTTTCCTAAATCATTTTTCGCACAGAGTCTAAATGCAAATGCAAATGCATGTATTTTTTTCATTCCCCTTAATGTGAAAAATGCCAAAAAGGAAAACTAAGTAGAGAAAAGATTTGAAATATTTTTACTCAAAGCAACATTTTGAAAATTTTATTGAATTTAGGCTTCTGTGATCCATATCAATTTTGAGAAGAATCTTCGGTGAAAATCACATAGAGATAATTTTGTCGACGCGTTTCGAACCAATCAGTGTGGTTCATCGTTGGGACAAGTTGAATGAGCAGATTTTTGCTATGCATTATAAATAGATTGGGTAGAATATCCAGGTAACGGCTAGAATAATGACAGCTCGATTTGACCGGGAAATGGCTAGTTAGACCAAAATTTTTATTCAAATCAGTTAATTCGGTTATTAATTTTCTTATTAAAATAAACTTAAATTGACAATTTTATAAATATATATTAAAATAACTGAGTTAATATACTATAATCATAAAATAATCGTAATAACTAAAAATATATAGTTAACTATATTTTAAATAAAAATAAGTTAATTATATTTTTAAATAATATCTTAAAGGGAGATTTAAATCTTTAAATAAATTAATTATAAATCAAGAGGTTATAATAATTATAGTTAGTTTGTTAAGTTAAAAATAGAATCTTTATAAATAGTTATTCTTTTTAAAATTGCTAAAGGACACATAAATAACAAACAATTTAATTTTATAGTCAAAGGTATCTTTGATAAAAATATTGAGGATTAAATATTAATTAAATAGTTTATTAAGGGTAAATTGTATATTAAAAATTTAAAATATATAAATAAAATGAACAATCATTAATTTAAGAGTCAAAGAGGCTTGAATTGATATAAAAAATAAATAAATTACATAATCAATAACAATAAATAAATACAAATAAAAATATTAATTTTAATTTAAGAATCAAAGACTAGGTCGACTACCATCTCGACCTGTTCACTTTGGTCTGGTATGGACTCAGAAGATTCACTTTCAATGATAGGTGTCTAGGCCGATGATTGACTTATGTCAGTCAGATTTTCAACTAGTAAAGGACTTGGGGAGAGTTTCCCGTATCCAGATGGAAGTCGCTGCAATGAAGTAGGATGGTTATGCAAGACTACTTTGGCTTCATCCAGAAAAGGACAACGGGGAAGGGTATGGTCCCCTTCACATAACTCACATGGAATTTGGACCTTTCTTTTCTACCCATTATTATTAGTTAGTGGTGTGCTGTCAACGTGATCACTAGAGTTTGATGACACCGTTTGTTGTGAATGGGGGGACCATTCTCTCAAGATCCGAGGAATGCATGGACATTCTCAATGAAAATGGTCTCCTCTACAAATTATGAATGGATCTCTACGTTTGGAAAGCTTTGTGTATGGATTTTCCCCAGATGCTGCATGGTTGCCCCCTTGCTGAATTGGCTTCTTCTTCTTCTTCTTAGCCACTTGGTTACTAGCTTCACTATTTTCAGCAAGAGAAGAGGAAGAAGGGGAGGGAGAAACAAGCAAAGAAGAAGGCGAAGGGTCAACTTCAGTATCAACAGGTTACTGATTCGATTGTTGAGGAGTTACGGTATTTAGAACAACAGAGGTTGAGAATAGCCATACTGGCAAGCCTATTGTAATTCCTGGGAGGGACAATGTGTCCAGAGACGGAGCACCAATATTTCCCCAAGGGGAAAAAGGACTGGGATTCCCCTCCAAAGTGATTCCTTGATTGGTGGATCCCAGATTTGTCTCCATATATCTCAACCTTGGATAAACTAAGGAACATGGATGTTTTAATGACACTTTGACACAACTTTGCTTTTTTAATTTTTAAGAGTCAAGAAAAAGCTAAAGATGACTCTAGTCCCCTTCGATTTTTAATGAGCGTGAAGTGACAAGTGCTCAGATGGACCTTTTCTTTTAAGGAGTCGAAAAGGAATGAAAGTGACTACTCTGGAAATCTAGACAGACGAATTACCAAACCAATTGCAAAACTGCAACATACACCTTGGTGATAAATTAAAGAGAAACTACCAAGGACTTATGTACGACAGTCTATCTTCATGAATGTTGTGTTTAGTGCATTGCGATTGATAGGGTGGCAGACATGGCTTCCTATGGAACAAGGATATAAGCCTATTGTGGTCTCCCAATATATACTCGACAGTATGGGGAGAACAAGTCTGTGCTAGCACTTGTCGTATCAAAGAGGAGGAATCACCCAACCTTCGATGAAAATGATAGTTACTAGTTTTTATGATGCCAGAACACGTCTCTAGCTTAGACCTCTAGATGTGTTGCGTTAGGTTCCAAATCATTGTTAAGTTCATTGAAATTTATTTTAGAGTTGATATTGTTTAGAAGTTTGCCTTTAAATGGTTCACCATGTGATGTAGATGTAAAATTCCTAAAACTCAATCTACAATGATAAACAATCATTGTTTATTTTTAGCAATGAAAATCCTAGCTACTAACGAAAGAAGATTACAATTCTTTCAAATAGAGAGCAAAGGGCACACACTAAATGCACTTTTCCTAAATCATTTTTCACACACAGTCTAAATGCAAATGCAAATGCATTTATTTTTTTCGTTCCCCTTAATGTGAAAAATGCCAAAAAGAAAAACTAAGTAGAGCAAAGATCTAAAATATTTTTACTCAAAGTGACATTTCGACAATTTTATTGAATTTAGGCTTCTATGATCCATATCAATTTTGAGAAGAATCTTCGGTGAAAATCACAAAGAGATAATTTTGTCGACGTGTTTCGAACCAACCAGTGTGGTTCATCGTCGAGGCAAGTTGAATGAGCAAATCTTGCTATGCATTATAAATAGATCGGGTAGAATATCCATGTAACGGCTAGAATAATGACAGCTCGATTTGACCGGGAAATGGCAAGTTAGACCAAAATTTTTATTCAAATCAGTTAATTCGGTTATTAATTTTCTTATTAAAATAAACGTAAATTGACAATTTTATAAATATATATTAAAATAACTGAGTTAATATACTATAATCATAAAATAATAGAATAATTAAAAATAGATAATAGTTAACTATATTTTAAATGAATATCAGTTAATTATATTTTAAGTAAAATATCAGTTAAAGGGAGAATTAAATGTTAAAATAAATTAATTATAAATCAAAGAGGTTATATAATTATTAGTTAGTTGTATAAGTTAAAAATAGAATATTCTATAAATAGTTAATTCTATTTTAAAACATAAGCTAAAAGGACATATAAATAAATAAATAAGCTTCATATTCATAGTCAAAGAGTATCTTGATAAAAATACTAGAGAATTACAATATTAATTAATAGTTTATTAAGGGTAAAAATTAGTATATTAAAAATAAATAAATGAAAACAAATATTAATTTTAAAGAATCAAAGAGCTTGAATATAAAAATAAATAAATAATAAATAATAGTAATATAAATACCTAAATAAAAATATTAATTTTAATTTAAGAATCAAAGACTGGGTCGACTACCATCTCGACCTGTTGACTTTCGTCCGGTATGAACTCAGAAGATTCACTTTTAATGATAGGTGTCTAGACCGATGGTTGAGTTATGTCAGTGGGATGTTCAACTAGTAAAGGACTTGGGGAGAGTTTCCCGTATCCAAGTGGAAGTCAATGTGATGAAGCAGGACAATTATGCAAGATTCCTTTGGCTTCATCCAAAAAAGGACAACGGGGAAGGGTATGGTCCCCTTCACATAACTTACATGGAATTTGGACCTTTCTTTTCTACCCATTATTACTAGTTGATGGTGTGTTGTCAACGTGATCACCAGAGGTTGATGACAGCGTTTGGTGTGAACAGGGGGACCATTCTCTCAAGATCCGAGGAATGCATGGACATTCTCAATGAAAATGGTCTCCTCTACAAATTATGAATGGATCTCTACATTTGGAAAGCTTAGTGTACGGATTTTCACTAGATGCTACATGGTTGCCCCCTTGATGAATTGGCTTCTTCTTCTTCTTCTCAACCACTTGGTTACTGGCATCACTATTTTCACCAAGCGAAGAGGAAGAGGGGGAGGGAGAAACAAACGAAGAAGAAGGCGAAGGGTCAACTTCAGTATCAATTGGTTGTTGAATTGATTGTTGAGGAATTACGACATTTAGAATGACATAGGTCGAGAATAGCCATACTAGAAAGCCTATTGTAGTTCCTAGAAGGGACAATGTGGCCATAGACGGAGCACCAATATTTCCCCAACGGGAAAAAGGACTGAAATTCCCCTCAAAAGGGATTCCTTGATTGGTGGATCCCGGATTTGTCTCCATATATCTCAACCTAGGATCAACTAAGGAACATGGATGTTTTAATGACGCTTTGACACAAATTTGCTTTCTTAATTTTTAAGAGTCAAGAAAAATCTAAAGATGACTCTAGTCCCCTTCGATTTTTAATGAGCCTAAAGTGAATATGCTCAGATGGACCTTTTCTTTTAAGGAGTCGAAAAGGAAAGAAAGTGACTAATCTGGAAATCTGGACAGAGGGATTACCAAACCAATCGCAAAACTGCAATATACACCTTGGTGATAAATTAAAGCGAAATTACCAAGGACTTATGTACGATGGTAAATCTTCCCGAATGCTGTGTTTAGCGCATTGCGATTGATAGGGTGGCAGACATGGCTTCCTATGGAAAAATGATATAAGCCTATTGTGGTCTCCGAATATATACTCGACGGTACGGGGAGAACAAGTCTGTGCTAGCACTTGTCATATCACAGAGGAGGAATCACCCAATCTTTGATGAAAACGATAGTTATTAGTTTTTACGACGCCAGAACACGTTTCTAGCCTAGACCTCTAGATGTGTTGCGTTAGGTTCCAAAGCGTTCTTAAGTTCATTAAAATTTATTTTAGAGTTGATCTTGTTTAGAAGTTTGCCTTTAAATGGTTCATCATGTGATGTAGATGTAAAATTCTTAAAACGCAATCTACAATGATAAACAATCGTTGTTTATTTTTTTCAATGAAAATCGTAGCTAGTAAGGAAAGAAGATTACGATTCTTTCAAACAAAGAGCAAAGGGCACACACTAAATGCACTTTTCCTAAATCATTTTTCGCACAGAGTCTAAATGCAAATGCAAATGCATGTATTTTTTTCATTCCCCTTAATGTGAAAAATGCCAAAAAGGAAAACTAAGTAGAGCAAAGATCTGAAATATTTTTACTCAAAGTGACATTTCCACAATTTTATTGAATTTAGGCTTCTGTGATCCATATCAATTTTGAGAAGAATCTTCGGTGAAAATCACATAGAGATAATTTTGTCAACGCGTTTCGAACCAGCCAGTGTGGTTCATCATTGGGACAAGTTGAATGAGCAGATCTTGCTATGGATTATAAATAGATCGGGTAGAATATCCAGGTAACAGCTAGAATAATGACAGCTCGATTTGACTGGAAAATGGCAAGTTAGACCAAAATTTTTATTCAAATCAGTTAATTCGATTATTAATTTTCTTATTAAAGTAAACGTAAATTGACAATTTTATAAATATATATTAAAATAACTGAGTTCATATGCTATAATCATAAAATATGATAATTAAAATAGATAATAGTTAACTATATTTTAAATAAATTAAGTAATTATATTTAAAAAAAATATCAGTTTAAAGGGAGATTTAAATCTTAAAATAAATTAATTATAAATCAAAGAGGTTATATAATTATTAGTTAGTTGTATAAGTTAAAAATGGAATATTGTATAAATAGTTAATTCTATTTTAAAATATAAGCTAAAAGGACATATAAATAAATAAATAAGTTTCATATTCATAGTCAAAGAGTATCGTGATAAAAATATTAGAGAATTACAATATTACTTGATTTAAGACTTCTGTGATTAATATCTTCTAACTTAGCAACTGGAGAACCCACAGTAAAAACAATATCTTGGTGTTCTAAACACTCTTGCCATCAGAGCCCTTAGAATCTTGGATTCTGATCATTTAGACGAAGAAAAGAAACACTTAGTATTAGTTTTTAAAAGTATAGGCTACAAAGAAGAAGAAATTAGAATGGTTATAAAAAGCGCTGAAAAAAGGGTGTTATCTCAGGAGCTTAAAGCTCAAGGCCAACCTCAGGGTGGGAAGGTGTTTCTACCTTATATTCAAGGTGTAATAGACAAGATTGCAATGATCCTGATAAAGAAAGACATAATCACTCAGTTTTCAGCCCCCGGAACAATTAGACATAGTATGAGGTTTGTCAAAGATAATATTGATAAACACCAACTTAAAGGAGTTTATAAAATAGATTGTTCCTATGGAAAAAGTTACATTGGTGAAACAGGTCGTTCCTTGCAAACTAGACTGAAAGAACATGTAGCAGATATTAGGAATGATAGATCCCGTACCTCGGCCCTGGTAGAGCATTCCTCTAAAACTAGGCACCACCTTTGTGTGGAAAACGCCTCAATTGTCGAAAGAGAAGATAATCATCATAAACGGAAGATTAGAGAGGCTCTTGAGATTATGTAGCATCCACATGGGGACAATAGCATTGAGATCAGTAGTAGCTGGTTTCCCTTAATCAGGGAAATTATGTCCTCCAATACTTCTTAGGTTTTTTCCCTTCATAGGATTTTGTCCCCTTTTTTTTTCAACTCATTAATGATTAATATTCAAATATAATAATTATTAATCTTCTAAACCATTAATAATATGTACTAGATCTAGCGAAACCCTAGCAGCCGCGCTCTGACCTCTACAGCAGATGTACAAATCTGCACCTCTACAACCTGTTAACCGCTTTCCTGCACGGTGCAGCTGGTCTTCCAATCTACGGGAGTCTGGTCTTTAGCTTAGTATGGCCAGTCCGGCGGGAGGGATGAGATCCGTTCCTCCCCCACCCTCTTCATCACGGAAGGCAGACTTCTCTTCTTTTTCTATTCCCCTGTTTTCAACTGGCAAAACCCCAGTAAACGATCAGAGCCCAGTACGTGATCAGAGCCCAGAACGGAGCAATGCAATAGTGGAGATTCCAGACACAAATGACAAAGAAGACACAGATCCAGATGCGTCACAACCAAAGGCGACGTCAACCACATGCATTCCAAAATCTAAAGAACGAATCAAAGTCGAGCTACCAAGTCATCGAATCAATGGAGAAATATAGTACCTGAAGGATCACGCACTGATTGGCAAATTTCTTGGCTTCTGGCGTACTGAGAAGGCCCTTCACGGGTGGATAGACTCAAAATGGAAGCCTAAAGGACAAGTCTCCCTGTTATTAGGCCCCAAGGGCTTCTTCACAGCTATTTTTCACTGCCTGGAGGATAAGACCAGAATATTTGAAGGTGGCCCATACTTCTTCAACTCCTCGGGTCTTTTCCTTCGTGACTGGAAGCCCAGATTCAATCCAGACACGGAGGACCTCAGTCACGCTCCAATCTGGATTCGTATGTATTCCCTGCCCTCAGAATACTGGAAAGAAGAAACATTAAATGACATTGGAAATAGCATTGGCACCTTCATCAAAGTGGTAGAGGAAACCAAAAATAGAAGATTCACCTCCTACGCCAGGATTTGCGTCCAAATGCAGCTCAAAAAAACTCTTGCAGACACGGTAAGTCTCTTTCATGATGATTTTGAGTGGAATCAACCTTTAGATTATGAACACATCCCTTTTCGTTGCCGCAAATGCCATGAGCATGGTCATCTCTTTAGGGAATGCCCCTTGAATATACAGATATAATCTGATGCCAATGAAGCTAATAAAGATTTAGATGGCTTCACAAAAGTGACCTCTCATCGAAGGCATGCCAAAAAGCATTCGGCTGCCCCCTTTAGCCCCAAGAAGACTGAATCCCAAAACTGTTTCCAAATCCTCACCCCTCGTGATACCTCTGATAAGCTCTCGAATGAATCTCAGGCCTCTCTAGCCCCTTCATCCTCCTCCAAGCCTCTCAAACCTCCTTTGGATCCATCTGCCCCCTCGCCCTCAGATCTCACTCCCTCCTTGGACGCGAAAATCCCGGATTCAGCAGTAGATCTTCAACCCTCAACTATGGACCTTGATGGAGCCTTAGCTCTAAGCTTGCAAGACGGTAGCTCAGAGGATCCTCAGAACATCCCTATCATTATGGAGGAAGATCCAGAGACTGTGAGTCTAGATGGGTTGGATATCCCCAAACTTGAAACAGCATGCAAGCAGAAAGAATACAACTCCATACCTCCCTGGGAAATAGATAGACTGCAAGGGGTTCTCACCAAAGCGCAACACAATAAATGTCTGGGCATACAAGCAGGCAGTCCTTGGGATGGAAAGAAAATACTAAAAGAAACAAAAAAAAGAGGACGCAAACTGATCTACAACGAACTATCATTCTGGGCGAGATCTTAGTGGAATCTGGGAGATTCCCAAAGCTAACGAAGTTCTACAAGCCCCAACATCATTGTTCCTCATGAATCTCATCTCTTGGAATATGAGAGGGTTCAATAGCCCCTCAAAACACAGAATGCTAAAAACCATTATTCAGTTAGAGAAACCAGCAATTGTTTTTCTACAGGAAACAAAAAGTACTAATGTCCATCTTGAAAAAATCCTCCGCAAATCTTGGCCTGGCAGTAGCTCTGTATCAGTAGATGCGATAGGAGCCTCAGGGGGACTTGCTATAGTCTGGAATCCGCAGATCCTCACTCTTCAAGATTTTCATGCCTCACATAATTTCATTCAAGCTACATTTCATCTCCTAGGGACGGAGCTGCATGGTTTACTTACCAACACCTATTTCCCGCAAGACTTGCATCAAAAATTAGAAGTGCTGGAGGCACTTACAGTGCTCAATGCAACTAGACAGCACCCTCTCTGGATAAGTGGGGGAGACTACAATATCATCACGAATCTACAAGAAAAAAAGGGAGGGCGAATAATATTAGAAGAGGATAGCACAGGACTCAAAGAGTTCATACAAACCAATCAGCTCATTGATATACAAACCTAAAATGGTACGTTTACCTGGACAAACAAACGAAGGGGATCACACCATATCGCGTCCATATTAGATTGGTTTCTCATCTCAGACAATGCCATTCATATGGGCGGAGAGTTTCATGCCTCCATCCTACCCCAAGGCGGCTCTGATCATTGGCCCATCATGCTCCAATGGACATGTCCAGGTAAATAATGCAATCGCCCATTCCACTTCGAGTCCTTCTGGTTCACTCATCCAGAATTCAAAGAAATGGTGCAAGCTGTCTGGAAGTCCTTCACTCCCACAGTAGGAGCAAAAATGTTTCAATTTCAACAGAAGCTCAGACACCTCAAGCAAGTTATCAAGGCCTGGAACAAACCAAGATTTGGTAACATTCTGGAAGCAAGGAAAAGTCTGGAGCAGAACATGTGTGCTCTTCAGCAAACAATTATAACAAAGGGAAGGAAAGAAGAATTAGCAGACAAGGAGCACACCCTCTGGACAGAACTAGAAGCCCGAAGGCTACAGGAGGAAATCCTATGGCGGTAAAAATCTAGAATCAGGTGGCTAAAGGAAGGCGAAAAGAATACAAAATTCTTTCACCGATCCACCATTCAACGTCGAATGCATAACAACATAG
>APFE031090133.1:2396-17089 GCA_000404065.3 Pinus taeda | reverse complement strand
CACACTGGTTGGTTCGAAACGCGTCGACAAATGTCTTCTATATGTGATTTACGCCGAAATTCTTCTTATAACTATGATGGATCACAGAAGCCTCAATTCTACAATTAACTAATTCAACTTAACTTAGTTAACTATTACAAGTTTCTATGAGAAAAGAATTACAATTTTAATTCTCAATTTAATTCAAGGACAAATTAAATTAGAATTTCTAGATGTTATTTTTAACATTTCTTGTTGCTATTTTCAACAACCTTCCTGTTGGGACAGGGTCCCTTGGGATCAATTTTGTAATAATTTTTGTTATCTTTGTAAAGTCTCTGCATTTTGAGGAAGTGGATCACGAAGGACATTAGAAGTCAAAGGGGTTTTAGGAAGGTCAAAGCCCCTTAGTATGTTAGAAGTTAAGATATTTTGTGACATGCCCATGGTTCACAAACCATGGTATTTTAATGAAAGAAGCTATATAAGGGATTCATAGTGAGTCATAGGAAGTAGGAAATCATTGAAGATCTATGTATGGGCAAGTGATTTAAGTCAAAAGAGTCTGTTTTTTGTACTTAGGCAAAGGGGAAGACTCTTGCAGTTGTGTGCATGAAGACCTTGGTAAGTCCGCAGTTGAGTGCATGTGCCCCTGTAGCTATGTGCACAGGGAAGAAAGAGCCTGTAATAGAAGGATTTAATCTAATAAAGATTGTTTTGGAGCAATATATGTGTATTTGTGCCTTTATGTTTACTTCTGCATTTTCTGTGTATTAGCCCTATTTTCTACAATTATCTTAAGAAACACTTAATTGATGCGCGAAAGTAGTAGATATGTTAGATTACTTGATGCTATGAATGCTTAAAGAAATCGGCGCAGACTAGGAATTGTTATCTGTAAGTAATCTCAGTTTCCGCATTTCAATGGTTAGGCTTTGTTGAGTCTTGAAAATTTCATTCATTTCCATTACACTTTCACTATTATGTCCATTATATCACCTGCATTTCACCTCCATTTCACTACTATGTCACCACATTCATCCCACTTTCATTATCATTGGACCACATTTATGTTTTTCCAAACTTTATTAATTCTAAGCCTTTTTAGTGAATTTGTGGTTAAAAATTAGAAAATAATGTGCATATGCTTATACCTAACAAATGGGTTGAGATTGTTGACATTTGTAGGTTGAAAGGAGGCTTCTAGAAGACCCTTATGTGGTACTCTAAGGCCAAATTCGAATTTGAGTGGAAAGAATCATGGGATCATGAGGATATGTGTCACATCTCCTAATTGCATTGTAACTCTAAGAAGACATGTGTCTTATCAGTTCCTATTTTGGTTAGGACTCTAGAGGTAGAGGGAGAGATTCATGGACTCTCGTTAATGAGATGGCTTCTCATCTTTTTGTATAAATAGGAGATCTCTCTCCTTCATTTGCTAGTCTCAGCTTAGAGGTTGGCTTGGCTTTTAGTTATTTAGCTTGGAGTTTGTAGTTCTTCCTTGATGGCTTTTGAAAGCTTTGGATAACTTTGTTGTACTTTGTAATTTTGAAGAATTTGAATAAAGCTTTGATGTTCTCAACATGGAAGGAGATGTGAACTAGATGTCATGGAGCACATTAGAATGTAAGGTAGAGTAGATTTCATTTTGTAATTTTGCTTTGATTTCATTATGTCATTTGATTGCTTTCAAGTTTGATAGATTAGATTTTCTATTCATGCAATTTTAATTCATGTAAGTGTGTTCAATCGGTTGATTGTAGATTAGTTTTTCTTTATATGTTTTTTCATCAAATAGTGACATGAGATTTACCTCTCTGCTGACTTTGTTTTTTTTTTAGCTTTTCAATTTCAATTATGCTTTGATTTTAGTCTTGTTCATTTGCTTTATTAAGTTAGTTTAGAAATCAACTCACTCATGTCATTGACGGTTACCTCCGAAAGCCATAGCGGGACTACTAGCAAGGGATCGAATTATGAATGTGTGATTTGATTTTAGTTTACTTTTCTGCAATTAGATATTGGATTGCTTATTTCATTGAAGGTTACCTCTGAAAGCCATAGCGGGACTACTGGCGAGGGATCAAATTATGAATGTGTGATTTGATTTTAGTTTACTTTTTTGCAATTAGATACTGGATTGCTCATTTCATTGACGGTTACCTCCGAAAGCCATAGCGGGACTACTGGCAAGGGATCGAATTATGAATGTGTAATTTGATTTTAGTTTTACTTTTCTGCAATTAGATATTAAATTGCTCATATCATTGACGGTTACCTCCGAAAGCCATAGCAGGACTACTGGCGAGGGATCGAATTATGAATGTGTAATTTGATTTTAGTTTTACTTTCCTTGCAATTTTTAATTTCTTTGAGTGCAATAGCTTAGCTTTTATTTCCGTATTTAGACAAGCAGCAGAGATAGTGATTTCATGATCAATATTTCATCTTTTGTTTGATTAAGTAGCTGCATATTTACACTTTTGGTTAAGTACTAATTCCATCAATAACATGTTTTGAGATCTTTTGAACTGCTAAGTTTTGGAAGTTACCATTAGGGACATAAACTTTGTCTTGAAATCTACATCCATACTTGACCTTTAAAATTATTCTTAAGACCTTAAAATAGGATTTCCATTTGCATTAGACACTTTAGGATATCAACAAAAATAAAACCCCAAAACAAAATAAAATCTATAAAACAACGAAGTAAGAAAAAGGTTAACTAAGCACATATGGTGCACCACACTTCATCAGTTTACAATACCCGGATTGATAATTTATGTAGAGCAATTTAAGACGTTAAATTGACTAAACAGGCTTTGTGAAGGCTAGAATAAGGCCCTAGAAGTAGCAAGAACCCATCACACGGACCTCCAGATGTAGAAACATGGTTTTTTCATCCCCCAATACTGCCTCGGGTGATACTACAGCCTACGTTATGCAAGGTGTTTCTGAAAGGGCTGACAATGTAGGGTTTTGTTGGTTGGAGCAGCTAACTCTGAACCTGGGTCCAGACCCCCTTAAGCCAACACTTCCACCAGAATATTGAGAGGATACAAGAATTATCTGACAATGGTGTCAAAATCCAAGCAGAACATTACATGTATAGCAACTCTCACCATCATCCTGCTTAGAAACTTGAGGTGATCAACACTCTAGTTACGAGGGCTATGCATATTTCATATCATGATCATTTTGAGTAAGAGAAGAACCACCTATTGGATGTTTTTAAAAACAATGAATATAGAAGACACGAAGGAATCAAAGCTTTCAAAAAAGTGGAGAATCCTAAAAAAAAACAACCTTTGGATGATTGTTCTGGTAAAGTTAATCTTCCCTATATTCTAGGAACCACTGATAAGATTTCACACATTTTAAAAAAGAATAATATAAGAACCACTTTCAAATCCATGAGTACAATTAGCAGATGTCTGAAATCAGTAAAAGATCATATTGATCCTAAATACCACAAAGGGGTTTATTTGGTTCCTTGTTTGTGTGGCAAAGCCTACATTGGTGAGAGTGGTCGTTCTATATTAACTAGGATTCAAGAACATGTCGCTGACATCAAGCATAATTGTTCCAAAACCTCAGCTTTGGCCTAGCACTCTAGTAAAACCAATCATCACATTTGCATTGAAAACTTGTCTTATGGCCAAAATTGATCATTATCACCATAGAAAATTTAGAGAAGATATCGAAATAGGAAAACACCCCAATAACCTCAACCGCGATGATGGTTGGAAAATAAGTGATAAGTGGATACCTACGTTAACAAGGGATTCTACCATTTCCTAGATGCTCTTGGCCCCATTATATCTTGGTCCTCCTTATGGTTTACCAATCCCTAAAATCATTAAAATAATGTTTGAATAAATAAAAATAATCAAGAACCCATCCTTTTACTCTTTCAGTCCTTAAAATTTTTAATAAGATTAAACACATTTAATTTTATTTAAACCTTAGTTAACCTAATCTAGTATTAATCAAAAACCAGTAAACTTTATAAATCAATACATAATATTAATCTAGCATAAAAACTTAGGAACATAATTAACAAAATATCTTAATAATTATTAATTAATATAGATATAATATTACTCTATAAGCATCAAGTCATATCAGCATTACTAACAAAACAATTTAATAATTATCAATTAGAAAAATTATGCATATTCCATTTTTAAGAGCATTAGATTAAGATAAGCTAATTAACATTGGAACATTAAGTTCTAATTATTATTAAATCAAGGTTTGAAAAATAATAAATATTCATTTAGTAATATATATAAGACCTAGTTAGTTTCATTACTAAATAACATGTTTTAATAAAAATCTTGCAACATTTAAAACATTAATATTAATACAAAGCAAATTAAGCATTAATAATCTTATTGTCAACAAAACCAATTAATACAGAAAATGTTTAGTTAGTGGATAACTAGTAATATTATATCATAGCAATTAATATTAATCTTTTTAATCAACAACTAAACATACAATTATCAAATAAGCTAATAATCATTAATAATAATAATAATAATAAAATTAATTAATTAAACTAAATCTGATTCATAGCATATCAAACTTGTCGTCTCCTTGCATGACCATCCCTACCCTCTCCTCTATTTATTACCCTATTAATCTCTGACTTTTTCACACATCTAATCCTAATGATGAACCATAAGAGGTTGGTTCGAAATGTTGATACAAAAAAAAAAAAACATGAATTCTATGACTCCGGAAGACATCACCACACAAAATGTAGATCCCAAAAGCCTTAAATCTCTTATTATGCATTCTGCGAACCAAGTCATTCGAAACTTACAAGAAAAAATAGCTCTCTACATAGGAAACCATGTCCCCTAATAACTTTGGTTAATGCAAGGACCTAGCATGACCCAAAGTGTCATGTTGGCCATGACAAGGACATCCTTAGCTATCTACATGTTCATACATGTTATATGTTATTATCGCTATCTCAGGGATTTGAACCATATATTTTACAATGAAATGGCATTGGAAACCCCTCTTTTTCATGAATGAGGATCTTCAATTCATTTCATTTTGTCCTCTTCTGTCCTCAGGGCCATATGAACAAACATATCTGCATAAAAATGTTTGAAAAATCAATACATATGAATCCATGAAAAATGATCAAGCACTATTAATATCAACATCTAAACAATGCATCTCTAAAAAACTTACACTTCATATTGCAAGGAAGCAATAGACCTCGAGCCTGGCCGTTTATTTTGTATCCGAGTGAAAGAACATGGAGCATCTCAGTTCATTTCATCTCCTCTAATAAAGTCTCCAATTCTATTTGAAGGGATTTTTGCAATCTGATCAATCTCCATGTGTTTTCCATGTACTTCAAACTAATCTAAATCCTTCCTAGAAAAGATGATATTTTCTTTAGGGTCTTTCACCAGGAGGAAAATGATTGTTTCCCATTTGACTTGCTTTATCATTTTGCGACCGAAGGAGTTGTTGCAACGTTAACCTAAAATGTGTTGCAACAGTGAGCCAACGAGTTGCCACAAATGTAAACCAGCGACTTGTTGCAAAGTTTAACCAGTGTGTTGCCACAATGGTAAACCAGCAATCTACCTCAACGGTCAACTACTAAATTTCTGCAATGGTCAAATACGAGTTGCTGCAACATTTAACCAGTGAGTTGCCGCAATGGTTAACCAGCAAGTTGCTGCAAGCATTAACAAGCGAGTTGTCGTAACAGTGGATCAATGAATTTCCGCAATGGTTAACCACCGAGTTTCCGCACTAGTCAATCAACGAGTTGCTTCAACAGAAAACCAGCAAGTTGCCGCAGCGGTGAAATAGTTTGTTGCTGCAATAGTGAACTAGTGGATTTTTTTGCAATCAAGTTTGGGGTTCTCCTAACCCTTGACAAGAAACAACCAGTTGTGTGCACTCATATTTCTGCTAGGGAATTGGTAAAACAATGTAGTATTGTCTACATAAATAATAAAGCAACCCATAACAACATTTCCTTTATATAATATTCTGCCTAAATTATATAATAGTTTGTTAATAATATAATAGTATGCTAATAAATTATTTAATAGTATAAGCACAAAGATATATACTGAGATTTATTTGTGAAATCTAAATTAGTAATGTGGATGATGAAGGATTTTACAAATTGGGTTTTAGTAGTGTGACGGATGAAGGGTCCATCCAAATTGAATTTTAGTAATGTGGAGGATGAAGGGTTTTACAAATTGGGTTTTAGTAGTGTGGCGGATGAAGGGTCCATTCAAATTGGGTTTTAGTAATGTGGAGGATGAAGGATTTTACAAATTGGGATTTAGTAATGTGGAGGATCAAAGGTTTTACAAATTGGGTTTTAACCATCACCATCAAAAACAACAGAAAAACAAACATTATGCTTATAACTAGTGCTGGAATCTACATAGGTAGGAATCTCCATGGGTTTTGACATTTCATATTTTGAACTTACAATATGAACGACTCCAAACTTCATTGCTTGCATCTTGGGTACAAAATAAATGTTTGTCGCGATTTTTGCATGTTCTTCACAAAATTGGTATAAAATCTGCGTTGAACATTGGAGCAATTTTTGCAATCCAATCAATGAAAACATTGTGCCCAGTGTTTATTTTCTTTGTCTGAGGTTGCAATGGTTTCAAAATGATGTGGGAGGAAATGGAATTCAGAATAATGAAGGCAGGAAAGGGAGGCTCACCATTAATTTGTTTCAGTGTGTGGCTACGTGAGTTAGGTGAGTCCTCGTGTCGTAACCGACAAACCTGCAAATACAATTCCACAAAAAATAACGCTAATAGCGATGCGGACAGAGAGAAAGACAAAAAAATAAATTTTCATTTAGAGATGGAAAGATCCAAAATACCCACATCACGGAAAGCGTCACTTGGAAAGGCCTCACCGACAACGAACAGTCACGAAACATGAAGAATGTTTAGTTTAGCAGTTAACTTACTACTTTTTCTCTAATTTGGGCTTCAAATCCATTTGATATGGATTGAGCCTACACACAGTCCTTTTAAATTATCCTTCAAATCCATTATATAGATTCGACCAACCAGATGCATACAACATGCACATGACATCCAATAATTTTCATTATCCTAATACATAATGATTTCTTTGGTCAGCGCTTATATAATTTTGCAGCCTTGTGAATCATATGTTTAAATCTTAGAGGTTTCAAAAATAATTTAACAAGAGATTTAAATAAACTATTTGAATATCTATGTTAACTCATTTATGTCGATATCAACTTATCGTTAAAAATTTTATTTGGTTCTATATATATACTCTATTTAGCGTTCAAAAATAGAATTTAAACAATGAAAAATAACACATTGTATTTTGAATTCTAAAAAAGTTTACTTGTAAATAAATTTGATCTCTCTCGACCCATGTTTTTTTTCCCAAGGAAAAATCACAATTTTATTCAAAATGAAATGAACAAAATTACATATAGTAGATGCTCAAAGCATATGCATAATAGTGGATCTTGTTGACCAAGACCAATAAGAACTCATTGGAGAGTTACCTTATTATTTCCTACCTTTTATTTTTTCCACTTTTCGCCAACCGCTAGAGTTGGGTGTGGATGATACAATGGTTTTTTGAGAGTCGTTTATATTTGACGATATTTCTTTGTCAAAGTCTGAGCCATCTAATGCATCGGTCTTTTTGGTACCGATTGCTTCTTTTTCGAAAGTAGTCATCACAATCTGTTGTTGTTGTTCAGTAGGAATTGGAACTAATGCAGGGTCGATTTCTAATGTGTCCATCTGTGTCGTGTCCTATGGATTCGAAACGTGGTTGTTTGTGGTATTTGTTTCAGCTGCTTGTGGATCAGAAAATTGCCATCCTTTTGGCTTTTTCAGTTGTCTCTTTTTTTGTTCTTTTTTATTTTGAGCACAGGCACTTTGAAGATGACTAGTTTGAAGACATAGATGACATCTGAAGGTCGTATTCTCATAGTCAAGAGGTTGGGACCACTGCTAATTGTTGTGATATAACAAGATGCGATCTGGTAATCCTTTACTAAGGTCAACCTCCACATAGATTCTTGCAAAGGTGAAAATATCCTTTGTGAGTCAATCTGCATCGAATTTTAAAAATTTCCAAAGGGCATTCCCAATTCCTGCTAATACTTTATGATGCAAAAAATGCAAAGGTAGATTATGTAACCTTACCCATACTGGAATTTTTGAAACCACCATGGTATTTGCATCAAAATCTAGAAACCACGGTGTTGTGAAGAGGCCTGCATTACCCAAAAATCATGGTCCCTCATGTAAATCATATTCCCTATCTTTTGCAGTGTCGAATTTGAAGATAAAGAAACCCTTTGAGCATAAGTGCATGTCACAATTTTTTGTCCATGTTGAAATGATCAATTGATGGAGGGCTTCCAATTTGGCTCAAAACCCATTGAATCTGCATATCACAGCTTTATAAAGAAATTCATCATGGATCTCATTTACCTCAAGTTATCTAATTGTCAAAGTTGGCACCTAGGTCATTTGCTCTGCAATGTAGGAACCGGGAGTAGTGTTGGCATTATGGCATAGGTTTGATGCTATGGCACTGGTGTTGTCCTTGATGGCAACTCTCTTTGGTATCAGATCTCATTTCAGGCTTTTAGAACGAAGGAAAAGTCATATACGCAGGTTCATCTAGAATAAGGTGCGTATACACGCGGGTTAGACGTAACAAAGGCGTGTATATGTTGGAGAACTTGCTTTTGGACCATGGTAGTTAGTCCTTGGGATTTGAACCTATGGTTTTGGACCATGGCATCTCGTCAGATGTGTTGATCCCTAGTATTGGGTCCATGGTATTGGTTTATTATGGTTTTGGACCATGGTATTGAGGAAGGCCTAAGACTATAAAAGAGGAAGGAGATCATGTGGCAAACGATTATCTGAATTATTATTGAATATCTGATAAAGTGGTAGATCTGGAATACTAATAATTGGGTTATGGTGCAGATCTGGATCTGAATGAAGGAGGAACCTTAGCGCAAAGAGAAGGATAAGTTCTATTAATGGGTCATAATCTTTAAGTTTGAATGATAGTATCTTTGTATGATTTTGGTCAGTTATATGTGGTGCTTTCTTGATCTATAGCACTGATAATCTGGGTTAATTAGCATTCTGAATATCTGAAAGAGCGAATTATCTTTATAGATCTATATGCAGGTTCAGTGAAGCAGAGGTGCATATACACACTGGTTCTGTGAAGTAAAACAGCGTATACGCAGGTTGTTACAAACAATGAAGCGCATGCACACACGTTGCAGGTTAATGAAATAGCGTATATATTTTAATTTGTGATCTAGCTGCTTCTGTTTAGTACTGTTGTGTTCTGGGTTCAGATTTTGGTGTGTGGTTTCTGGTACTGTGTTTTGGGTACAACTGTCAGAGAAGTATCTACTTGATTCAGATCTAATTGGTGGAAAGGAGATTGGTTGATGGAGAAATTCTTGATGATTGATTGATGTTCATGGATCCAGTCTGAAAATTTATGAAACGTGGTCCTTGGAAGAAAAAGAAGGTTGCAGCCTTCTATAGGCCAGCATCTACGTACTAGTATCTTGGCTAGTGCAAGAGCTAAAGAGGGTTGTAGCTCGCTTCTAGGAGAAGCTGGAGAACAAGAGAGGGTTGTAGCTCTCTGCAGGTTGTAGCCTGCGTACTGGTAAAGGACTGCACCAGTACATTGTAAAATAAGTTTCTAATTTAAAAGAAGATAGAGACGAATTGCAGCAGGTGGTTTTCACCCACATTGGGTTTCCACCTTATATCTTGTGTTCTTGTGCATAATTGTCTTTCTGTTCTATTTTACTGTCTCTGGTTACTAGTTATTTGATTCTGCAACATAGATTAACAATCATCATCAGAAAGATAAAGTAAATTAAAAGTTTGCTTTGTAAATGCGTTTTCCTTCTGCATATTTGTGTATATACGCGGGTTTAACTAACTGAAGTAGTGTATATCATTTGTTTTAGAAAAGGAATATTTGACTTGATAATACTGATTCAACCCCCCTCTCAGTATTATTTCCAACAATTGGTATCGGAGCCAGGTCCTTTAGAAGAAGCTTGATCGCTTGAAGGAAGATCTTTCATCATGAGCAACTACGAGAGGGAAGAATCAATCAGGCCACCAATGTTTGATGGGACAAAATTCGTATATTGGAAGGTAAGAGTTACTGCCTATCTTCAATCTCTTGGTACATAAGTCTGGGATATCATAGATACAGGGTATACTTTTCCATCAGCAACTCCTATAGATTCGGCTGAGAAGAAGAAATATGAAACAAATGCAAAGGCAGTCAATACTCTATTAGGATGTTTATCTCAATCAGAATTTGTCAAGATTATGCAGTATAAATCCGCAAAAGAAATATGGGAAAATATTGTACTAAGCTATGAAGGAGATGATCAGGTAAAACGAGAAAAACTTCAAACCCTCAGAATTCAGTATGAAAATCTCAGAATGCATAATGATAAAATTGTGGCTAACTATTTCCTTCATGTAGATGAGATTGTTAACTGTATGAAAAACTTGGGTGAAGAAATAAAAGAGGTTGTTTTGGTTGAAAAAGTTCTAAGATCGTTGTCCCCTAGGTTTGAATCTAAAGTTTCTGCAATAGAAGAAAAAGAGAATCTACGAAATCTTACCATGTCACATCTGCACGAAATTTTGACTGCTTATGAAATGAGGAAAGGAGGACCATCAGACAGAAGAGAAGCTACTTTCAAGGCTTCAGGCAAAGGAGATTACTATGATTCAGGTCACATATCAGAAGAAGAGGAAGAATCAAATTTTGTCAAGAACCTTCAACGAGGTACTGGAAGATTCTGAGGTAAGTTACCTTTCAAATGCTTTGCTTGTGGAAGAGTCAGTCACTATGCTGCTAAGTGTTCTCATAAGGATAAGTTTGACAAGGGGAAAGAATTTGTTTGATGGAACAAGAAACAGAATGCAAACAAGAAAAGCTATTACACTCATGAAGATAGTGATGGATTTTCAAATAGTGATGAAGATGTACGAGGTAATAATTATAAACTTTTAATGGCTTTTGAAGATGATGATTACATGGATGCTATAGATGTGGATCGCTTTTATGAAGAGATTTCTAGACTCAAAACATGTTTAGAAGAAAAGAATATGATCATTGATACTCCGCAATTCCAACTTGATGAAAAAGAAAAATTTCTTGAGAAGTTAGAATGTGAAATTGTTGGCCTTAGAAAAGAAATTGAGAAAACAAAGGCTCTTAATCTTAAATTTGTTAAAGGATCTAAAACTCTGGATGAGATTATCAATGTACAGCGATCTCCTTTAATCAAGACTAGTCTAGGATATAATGGAGAAGCATCTCAAGCATCCACCTCAAAGAGTTATCTCGATGTAGCAAGGAGAAATGAGTAAAAGCCCAATGGAGATCACCAGGTAAAACAGGGACGAATTACATCAAGGATAAACAAAGACTACCAGGTAAATCAGGGGCAATCCACCTTAAGGATGAACAAAAGCTACAACCAGCCACAGGTAAAATCTTCTCAATTTACCTCAAGAATGGATGACAATAGAAACTACAAGCATTTGACAGGAAGATTTGATAATCGAAGGAGTTTCTTCAATGGCCAATATTTCTCTTTCCATAACTTTGGCCACAAAGAAGCTCAATGTGTTCCCTATAATACAATCATGACTAGAGAAGCTCAAAAACAAAGAAGTATGACTGAAATCACAAAGAGGACCCATAACAACTTTTCCGCCCTTGAAAATGAAATTGAATGTTCTATTTGTAATAACTTTGGTCATGAATATTATGAATGCAGGAGCAGGTTTTGGAAGACAACTCAGAAGGAACAAACCTCAAGCGCCAAAACATGGAGAATGAAGGAACCGCAACCAGAAAGATGTGGGATAGCTTTATATGCAGAAGGTCAAGAAAATCAATGGTACATTGACAGTGGATGTTCAAAGCATATGATAGGTGATAAAGAAAAACTTGAATCATATAGTGTTTTAGAAAAGGGAAAGAAAGTTTCTTTTGTAAATGATACCCCTGTAGTCATAAAAGGAAAAGGCACTGCTCAATTGAAAGAAAAGGTCAAAGCTGGAAATGTTTTGTATGTTGATGGCCTAAAGCACAATCTATTGAGTGTTAGTCAGATGTGCGATAATGGAACCGAGGTAATATTTCGATCAGATGGGTGTAGTGTTCGTGATCTTGATACAGGAAGAACAGTGATCAAAGGCAGACAAACTCCAAATAATTTATACATATTTGAAGAAGGACAACAACAATGATATTTGAGCAAGGATGATGAACACTGGTTATGGCACCGGAGATTGGGGCATCTAAGCTTCTCACAAATAAGGAAAGCATGCAAGTACTAGGCAGTTCGTGGTCTTCCAGATATCAAAATTCCGGACAACACTATATGCAAATCATGTCAGTTTGGTAAACAAACCAGAACTAACTTCCCTGAGAAGGAAGGTTCAGCTAGCAGGCCTCTTGAGCTAGTCCATACAGATGTATGTGGTCCATTTAGGACAAGGTCACCTCGAGGAGAAGAATACTTTATATTATTCATTGACGACTTCTCCAGGATGGTTTGGTTAGGACTTTTGAAGCACAAAGATGAAGCATTCGAAAAATTAAAATCTTTCAAAGCCTTGGTTGAAAATGAATCTCACAAAATTAAGTGCCTCAGGTCTGACAAAGGTGGGGAGTTTACCTCAAATGAATTTTTCGATTTCTGTGAAGAACAAGGAATAAGAAGGGAATTATCTACAGCGATAACTCCTCAGCAAAATGGAGTAGTAGAAATAATGAACAAGACCATTCAACAAATGGCACGTGCTATGCTTGATGAGTCTGGAACTCCTGCAACCTTCTGGGGTGAAGCTGCATTTACTGCGGTTGTTATTCTCAACAAAACAAATGTCCGAGTGAACAGCACTCAAACTCCTCATGAGCTCTGGTATGGTGAGACTCCTTCGATAAAGCATTTCAAAATTTTTGGAAGCAAATGCTATATTAAGAATAATGATGAACAGCTTGGAAAACTTGAACCTAAAGCAGATGAAGGCATTCTCCTTGGTTATTCTCCCCACAACAAAGCATATAAGTGTTACAATAAAAGACTTGCAAAAATTATTGACAGCATTGATGTAGTGGTTGATGAAAAAGGATACATTCCTAGGGAAGTAAATTATGAAAATATCGAAGAGGCTGTAGACTACCCTCAAAATCAGACTGATAGTGAAGAAGAAAACTATGAAGAAGAAACCCATGAGGAGCCAGAGGAACAGATAAGGATAGAAGAAAAAACTCCTTCTAGGTATGTTCAAAAGAATCATCCAGAATCACAAATTTTGGGGCAAAAGGAAGCTGGCATACAAACAAGAAGAACAATTGCAGAAGCTTCAAGCTATTTGACATTACTCTCCTCCACTAAACCACAAAATGTAAGAGATGCTTGCAAAGATGAATGTTGGGTCAAGGCAATGGATGAAGAACTTGAACAAATCGAAAAGAACAACACTTGGGAGTTGGTTCCTAGACCAAAAGATAAGAATGTCATAGGAACAAAATGGATTTTCAAGAACAAGTTGAATGAAAATGGGGAAGTTATTAGAAACAAGGCCAGACTTGTTTGTAAAGGGTATGCTCAAAAAGAAGGAATAGACTTTGAAGAAACTTTTGCTCCTGTTGCTAGATTTGAGGCCATCTGAATGTTCCTTGATCTCTCAAGCTTTCAGAAGTTCAAAGTATCTCAAATGGACGTGAAATCAGCCTTTCTGAATGGAGACTTAGAAGAAGAAGTGTACATTGAGCAACCAGATGGGGTTCATTCTTGGAAATGATCCAAATCTTGTATGCAGATTGAAAAAGGCTCTCTACGGGCTCAAACAAGCTCCAAGGCTTGGTACTATCGTTTGGACAAATATCTTCATCAACAAGGTTTTTCAAAAGGATCAACAGATAGCAATCTTTATATAAAAATTGAAAATGACAAATTGCTAATACCTGTTGTGTATGTAGATGACATTATTTTTGGCAGCAATGAAGAAGACATGAGTCAAAGCTTTGCCTTGGTCATGCAGAAAGAATTTGAAATGTCCTTGCTGGGAGAACTGACATATTCCCTTGGTTTGCAAATCCAACAAAAGGAAGAAGGAATCTTTTTATCTCAAACCAAGTATCTCAAACAGATCTTGAAGAAATATGGCATGGAAGATGCAAAACCAGTATGTACACCCATGGTCACAGGATGTAGCCTCAGTGGAAATGATGAATCTGCAGCAGTACATCAACCAACCTACAGATCTATGATCGGAAGTCTACTTTATTTGACAGGTACCCGACCGGACATCATGCATGCAGTAGGAATAGTTGGTAGATTTCAGGCAAATCCAAAGGAGACCCATCTTCAGGCAGTAAAGAGAATTTTCAAATATCTTCAAGGGACACAAAATTATGGCTTATGGTATCCTAGAGATACAGATCTCACACTTCATGCTTATACAGATCCAGATTGGGCCGGAAGCGTGGATGACAGGAAGAGCACAAGTGGTGGTGCGTTCTTTATGGGTTCCAGATTAGTATCTTGGTTCAGCAAGAAACAGAGGTCGATTGCCTTGTCTACAGCTGAAGCGGAATAT
>APFE031090132.1:11067-21345 GCA_000404065.3 Pinus taeda | reverse complement strand
ATTTAATTATATTGTTTGAGAAGATTTTTGGAAACGGTATGTTATGATTGTCCATTTGGGGAGTGGTTGTAATAGGGAAATTAACTTATGGATGTAAGATTTGTTCTTTTTCTTCTTTTTTTTCATATGTTATATTTATGTAGAGATTGGATGTAACATATTTTAAAAAGGAAAAAGAGATGATAAAATGTTTCATTTATATTTTAATTTTTGCGTTACATAATCACTTTTACATCCAGATGCGGTGTGTGGTCATTTTAATAGGAGGCAATAAAATGTGTTATATATGTGGATTGTTTTTTAAACTGATACAACAAATAATCACCTTTTTATTATTATTTTTTTAACAAAATCATGTCATAACTAAACAACTTAAACCTTTTGGAATACAAAGAACATAATCTTTGCACAATGCACTTGAAGTTACGAAACATATACTCAACTAAGAATTTAGAAACCTATGCAGGTTGCCTAAGCATTAGTACATGTGAAACTTTGCAAAAAAGTCCACATATATAACAATCTTTGTTTTCTGATAGTAAAACAACCACACACATATGGATGTAAGAGTGGTCATGTAACACATAAATTAAAGTATGGATGTAACAGTTGTTCTTCTCTCCTTTTTTTTTGACTATTCTGCATCCATTTAAATATTGGATGTAACATATGTTCCTCTCCCTTCCTTTTTTAGCATATGTTACATCGATTTAAAGATTGGATGTAACATATTTTAAAAAAGAAAAGAATATGAAGAAATGCTACATCCATACATTAATTTGTGTCTTGTGTAAGCACTCTTACATCCACATGTTATGTGTGGTCACTTCCATCTAGATGTTGTGTGTAGTCATTTTAATATGAGGCAACAAAGTGTGTTATATATTTGCATTGTTTTTTGACCTGAACAACAAATAATCTATTTTTTATTATGTATTCTTTTTAACAAAATGAGTTGTAACTAAACAATTAGATATTCTTATTATAGACATATCTGGGCACTGCAACCCCAATAATATATGTCCATAAACCAAGGGCTTTTGAGTTCGTAGAAGTATTGTTTCACACCATAAAAGAACAAGGTCAGTTGATTACATCATCTCCCGGAAGTTCTCCATAGAAAACTGCTCAGAATTGGTCAAAACTGGACCATGCAGTCTGCTCGGTGCTAAGGGTGTGATGCATCTCATCTCCCACACGCAAAAAGTGTGATGCATACTAAAGAGCTCTTCCGTAGGGTGTGATGGGCGAGAGTAGACAAATGGAAAAGATAGTTTGCAAGGTGGATGATCATGGAATCTTCCAAAAACTTCAACTGTGACACTTGCCTCTCTGAATTTGCCCAGGGATGAGTAAGAGATCATGAATCTCCAAGTGGAACTAAGAACTATCTGAGAGTACACTACTGAAAATCCTAGAAGCTGACTCACCCCCTTCCAAACATCTATGGATGGACCCCTCATCCGAGAGATCCAAGGGATAGAATTTTGCATCTTGTAAGGAAGTGATGTTGGTTTCTTGGTGGAACATCATAGTGTTGGGTGATCTAAGATTTTCATGAGGTGAAGAAGGGCTTTCATGCTGGAAGGATGACGTTGGGTCAGATCAATGGGTTGTAATCGTCTCTTCTACTCTTTCTATTAATAAAGTTGTTCAAGTTTTCCTCCACATTCTTGTATGTTTGATGACATATGCATTTGTGTGCTCAATATATATTTGGTCCTATATTGTTTATGATTGTAGATCCTAGTACTGTGAAGGTATTATGCTGCTTTGACTTTACGGGTACTCTTTGAAATGGGGTAAGCAAGTTAGAGCACCAAAGATCTATTAGAGGGGAGAAGGAGCAAGCAAGGAACAAAGCAAAAGATCACAGTTGGTATTCTTTGCTCCTCTCCTATCTATGTCTGATAGAGGAAAACGGAAGTAACTTTAGCTTGTTTGTTTCTAAGATAGCTAGCCATATTAGTGGGACTAGCAACTCTACATGGACACTAGATTTCCCGATAACAAAAGGGAAACTCCATTGGGGAGCGAATAGCTTGTTTTCTTGTCTATATTTGTTTGCTTTATAAACTACAAATGGAGCCTGAAATCAAGACAGCTAGCCTTCGAACTGCATTTTCCATGCAAGTGCAAAGTAGATCAATGTTACTTCAGTCTATCTCCGGGTTTTGTTTATAAAATGGACAGTTAATTTGCAAGCATCCTAATTACCCTGGTGGTGGATCAAGTAACCTCACTAGATTAGCCCCTATGATTTGTATTTACTGACTATCATTAGCTCGACCTAAATCCCTGAACTAAGCTACGAACTGTGACCAAGAACCAAGTTGAAGTCTCGTCCCTGGACCATCGCACCTTCTCTTCTTGGGAATCTTGATGCACCGCACCTCCTGTGTGCAGTAGGTGAGATGCATCGCTATTTCCCTATGTTATAGGTGCGATGATGAGATAAGACTGTTTCTGGCTCCAGATTTTTGCTTTTTGTTCACTCTCTTTAGCTTTATTTAGGAGTTTTGTTGTCTATGATCAGTATACCACTATGGAAATTCCCTTCCTTCGCATTATTCAGTCACCATTGTACAAAGAACTGTAAATGTTTTTATTTATTTTTTGCCATTTACAGTTCTCCTTTAGAAAGAAGAAGCTTAGTCGAACTGTTGTCTTCTGATTTGGAGGTGTCGCAAGTGTCATTTTCAATCAAAGAAAAGAATCCTACTATTCTTGATGGTAGATTACATTGTTACTCTTTTATTTGATTTGAATTAATAGTTTTCCAAGTGTCGAAAGTAGTTTTCAATTCAAAATCGCAAAGTGTCGTCGTTATCTTCCTTTCATCTTTTGAAGAGAAAATTGTTAGTATTGTCGCTTTGAAAAGATAATTCAGGTTTGTACTTAGCATTCTTTTTGTCATTCACACAAACAAATACATGCATGCGTCTTTGCATTTAGACTTCTTGTTGATTTTGATTTAGGATAGTGCATCTAGTGTGTGCTCTCTGCTCTATGTTGAAAGAATCTCGCTTCTCTCTCCTTAGTAGCTAGGATTTTCATTGCAAAAAGAAGAATAAACGATTGTTTATCATTTCAGATTGCATTTTAGGAATTATATATCTACATCAAGCGATGAACCTTAAAGGAAAACTTCTTAAGAAAGATAAACTGTAAAATAAATTAAAAGAACAAAAAAATGCTTTGGAACTTAACACACAACATTTAGAAGTCTAGGCTATAGATGTATTATGGCGTCATCAAGCCTAGTAACTATCGCTTTCATTGTAGTTTGGGTGATTCCTCCTCTTTGAGATGACAAGTGCCAGTACGGACTTGTGCTTTGACGTACCATCGAGCATATATTGGGAGACAAAAATAGGCTATATCCTTTATCCTCAGGAAGCTATGTATGTCGCCCTATCGATCGTAATGCATTGAACACAGCATTCGGGAAGATTGACTGCCATACTGTAAAAATTATTTTGCAATTTTGTGATTGGTTTGGTAATCCCTCTATCTATATTTCCATAGTAGTCTCTTTCATTCCTTTTCAGACTCCTTAAAGGAAAAGGTCCATCTGAGCACTTGTCACTTCAGGCTCATTAAAAATCGAAGGCGACTACAGTCATCTTTACCTTTTTCTCGACTCTTAAAAATTGAAAAAGCAAGTTGTGTCAAAGCATCATAATTTTTTTTTTAATCAGAAAAAAGTCACTATTCCCTCATTGGTCTTAAGTTGAGAAAATGGAGTCCACCAACCAAGGAAATCGTAGTCCTTTCTCCTCTTGGGGAGATGTTGGTGCACCTCATATGACCACATTGTCCCTTCCAGGAATTACAAACGGCTTGCTAATATGGCTCTTCTCGACCTCTGTCGTTTAAAGCAACGTGGTTGCTAAGAAATCAAATCGCTAACTAGATGATACTAGAGTTAACCCCAAACCTTCTGCTTCGTTTGTTTCTCCCTCCCCTCCTTCCTCTTTGCTTGCTGAAGCTTGTAAAGCTAAAAATAAAGTAACTGAGAAGAAGAAGAAAAAATTCACACACTGCACCATCCAAACCTAAATCTCCATGTATCATTAGCAAAGGAGAACATTATCATCGAGATTGTCCTTGCATTGCACGGATATTAAGGGACTGGTCTCTTCGTTTGCACAATCCAGTGTCGTCAACCTCTCATGATCATGTTGAGAGTACACCGTCAACTAGTGAAAACGAAGTCTCTCGGCAGAAAGGAAAATATAAATTTCCTTGTAGAATGTGCAAAGATGATCATGTCATCCACCGTTGTCCCTTCCTGGACGAAGCTAAAAGAGTCTTGGATAACTGTCCTGCTTCATTGCTACAACTTCCTCCTAGATACAAGAAACTCTTACTGAGTCCATCGCTAGTTGAAAACCCGATTCACACACCTTTGTTGTCAATCGAAGCATCTACCATTGAAGATAAACCCTCTCAGTCCACACCGGACCAAAGTCATCAGGTCGAGACGGTAGTTGACCTAGTCTTGTCTTCAGAAGGTCCATCTTCAGATGATATAGTCACTGAAGAGAATGAGAATGACACCGTTCAAATTCTTTTTGTAAACACCGACTCCAATGAACATTGGGGCAATCTGTGATGATATTCCGACACATAGGAATAATTAAGTATAACTTGGTCTAGTATAGAGTTAGGTAAAGTGTGTTTCTTTACTATGTACATTTGTAACTTACAATTCGACGGTCACGATATGTAGTGATCTGACGGTTCATTCTCTCCTCGGTATTACGGACACTTGATCCATGGCTTGACACCCGATTGCTCCATGAATTCTATTTAAAGCGCATGGAGGGTCATTTGTAGGTTAACCGTGCATGAGAGAAGCTTATGTAAACTTTCTTTATTTTATTAATAAATTGCCTGTAGTGGCCACGTTGGCACAGGTCATGGACTGTTTCCCTCTTTGAGGGTTTTAACCACGTCAAGATACTGGTGTATTGATCTGTGATCTGTTTGTGAGCGGTGTCCTTTTTCTGTTCTCACTGAGGAACTTACCCTGTAAATTCCTACATGGTATCAGAGCTATTTGAGGGTCGCGTCCATTGGTGATCCAAATTTGAAGCCGGTTGAACTGCATCCGACTTCCATCTCCTAGATCTGTTGTTTCTAACTACTTTCGAGTCGAGAGGACTGCTCTGTTGTGTTGGGAGCATCTGTTCTAGTGAGGAACCCCTTTCGTTTCACGTGAAAAGGTTTCCGGTAGTCCTAGCTGCGTCATTTGTTAGATATGGAGGTATGCAGTGTTTATTTGCAGTTTACTGTTATTTTCTCTCTGTTTATTTCGGTTTCAGTTTATTTAGCTCTTATTACCGGATCTATACCTTTCATTTCTGTGTATGCTCTTTGCCTTGCGACTCTGTGCGATATGGGCAAATCAGAAACAAAAAGGAAGGATTTCTCTCATGCATATGCTCTTTTCCCTACAGCTTAGTGTGTTCTCGGAAAATCAGAAACATTGAGCAAAATATTTAGTTTCTGGGTAAAGCTAACTTTAAGCCGTAAGGCTTGTTTTTTTTGCATGTCCGTGTTGGGTTTTGTGTTTTTGTTTTGTAGGGATAAAAAGAGCTTTCTCAAGCAAGCATGCAATTCAAAGCATCCGTGACTAAAAGAAAACAAATCCCCCCCCGCTCTCTCTCTCTCTCTCTCTCTATCTTTTTCTATAGCTCACTTGGTTCAAAGATAATTTAAGAAAGTAGAGGTCTTGGGTTCAAATCTCCTTTTTTTTGAAAAAGGAGCGTTTTTTTCATTTCCACACATTCCCGCACTTTGTCGATGCCTTCATCAACATTTTTTAAAAAGGTCATAACTTCTTCCTGTGGAAGCCGTTTTCAGAGCCGTTTTTTTTTAACCAGCCTAATTTTTCAAGCTCGTTCAATTGGAACACTTAGTTTTAGCATATATAGCTTCAGTTTCTATCAAAATGGAAAATTCATGCCAAGTTATCCTTGACAGCACCAACTACTTCCTATAGTGGTCCTACATTGTGGATTTACTTAGAAGTAAAGGTCTTTACCGTATAGCCACAGGCCAAGAAACCAAGCCGAAAGATGAAGAGAAAGCAGCCAAATGGGAAAATAGGCAAGATCAAGCACGTGGGTTGATAGGGATTTCTATCTCTCCCAATATTAGATTCCATATTGCTGAACTTGATACTCCTGATAAAGCAATGGAGCAGCTTACTAAAGTTTTTGGAATAAAAAATGAACTTAGAGCCCATCAGCTTGAAAATGAGTTTCTTGCATTAAACCCCGATGATTTTTCTTGCATTGAATATTTCTTGTCCAAGTTCAAGACCATTAGACTTCTCTTGGAAGGTGTTAAAGTTAAGAAAGAAGATAGTGCCCTTATCTATTGCATTCTTACTAAGTTGGGACCAGCCTACTATGTGTTTGTTTCCACCTTCCATTCTACAAGAGAAGCCTTCATTTCTTAAGGACATGACTACAAGCCCCCTTCCTTTGATTCTTTTTGTGATTCTTTAATAATAGAATAAGAAAAACTCTTACACCTTGGTCTTCTTAATCTTGGAAACTCTTCTAAGAAAGCGTTAACCGCCCAGCAGCAACCAAATTCAAAGAATCCTAAGAAGTCGTATCCTAAAATGAATGGTCCTAAACCAAACAAGGGTCCTAAGCAATTTTAGCCTCAAAATGAAAAATCATTTCCCCATAATGATAAGGCAACTAAAAACAAAGGGAAGAAGACTGATAGACATTGCAACTTTTGTAATCGAGATGGCCACTTAGAATCTAAATGCTTTAAGAAGATGGAAGCCTTGTAAGGAGCAATGAGGAAGCATAACATCCATTTCGAGCACTCTTCAAATTCATCTTCAGGAATGGCACTTTCTGCATGTGGTTGTCAAGCATCTTGGTCTGGATATGCACTAAATGCATCTTCTTCCTCTCATTCTCATGACTAGCTCATTGATTCTGGAGCTTCTTATCACATGGCCAAAAACAAAGCCATGTTTTCTTCTTTAAATGATTGTAACACCAAAAATATATATGTTGGGGATGATAGATCTCTTAGTGTTGTAGGGACTGGAACTATTCATATAGGCAATGGTCAATTTAATGATGTATTGTGTGTTCCAACCTTATCCTCCAACCTTCTATCTGTATATCAGATAACTCATTCAGGTGAAGGTAAAATCATTGAATTTTCACCTCATGATGTTGTAATCAACGACCTAAAGGATCCTAAACAGATTTTAGCTACTGGCCTTGCTGATGACTCTACAAGGTTGTATAAGTTTCACAACTTTGGTTCATCAAATCTTCCCTCAGTATTTGTTGCTCATAATGATGAAGTGAGCAAACTTTGGCATGAGCGATTTGGTCACTTAAACAATCGCTCCCTTCAGAATCTATGAAAAGAAAATATGGTGACAGGTCTTCCAATGGTATCTTGCAGAGATGGTGTTTGTTCCGAATGTGTACTCGGAAAACATCATTGGGACAATTTTGAAAAACGTGCCTCTTGGCACGCCTTAGCCCCTCTACAACTTGTGCATAGTGATTTATGTGGTCCACTTTCAGTTGTTTCCTTCTTTGGCTACAAGTATTTCTTAACTTTCATTGATGATTTCTCCAGACGCACTTGGGTATATTTCTTAAAACTCAAGAGTGAAGTATTTAACAAATTCTTGGACTTTAAGGCCTTTGTTGAAAAACAATCTGGACATCAAATTCTTAAGCTAAGATCTGATAATGGCGGAGAATATGTTAAAAATGACTTCATTAACTTTTGCACTGAGAATGGAATTCAAATGCAACATATTGTTCCATATACTCCACAACAAAATGGTGTAGCTGAAAGGAAGAATCACACCTTAAAGGAAATGGCTACTTGTATGCTTCAATCTAAAGAACTTAGTCTTAACTATTGGGCAGAAGCAATTAACTGTGCAAATTACATACTAAATCACACGCCTACTAAGGCCTTAAAGAATATCACTCCAGAAGAAGCATGGAGCTCTATTAAACCAGATGTGAGTCACTTTCGTGTTTTTGGAAGTGAAGCATGGGCCCATATTCCAGATGACAAACGTAAAGCTTTAGAACCTAAGAGTGAAAAATATATCTTTGTTGGATATTTTGAAGATGTCAAAGGATATAGACTTATTCCATTTAAGTCCAAAAATTTTATCATTAGAAGAGATGTAGAGTTTGATGAAAATAAAGCGTCCTATGAGCCTAGTTCGGTGCATGTGCCACCTCTCTCTATCTCTTTTACTTTTGAACATATTTCTTCTTATTCAGATGATGAAAGTGAGGATGACAATCCTCCACCACCATCTCAGGAGCCTCCTTCAGCTCATTCACTTCCAAAATGGGTCAAAGCTACTCGAGATGCAGCAGGTGATCTTGCCGGTGATCCTACAGATCAGTGTCGTACCCGTTCTCAGTTTGAAAGAGCCTCTTCTTTACTGGCTCAAGTGTTAGCAAATTATGATCCTGACACTTTTGGAGAAGCTTCAGGCCATCCAGATTGGGATGCAGCTACAAATGAAGAATATCGTTCATTATTGGCAAATGATACATGGGATCTTGTTGCTCTACCAAAGGGACGAAAACTTGTTAGATGAAAATGGGTTTATAGAACCAAGTATGGACCAGATGGGAAATTTGATAAACATAAAGCTCGACTTGTTGCCATGGGCTTTTCACAAGTTGAGGGCATTGATTATATTGAAACCTTCTCCCCTATTGCCAAAATGAACTATGTCTGCCTTGTTCTTTCCCTTGATGCCTCCTTTAAATGGGAAGTCCATCAGATGGATGTTAAATCTGCCTTCTTGCATGGGGACTTGAATGAAGAAATCTACATGGAACAACTTATTGGGTTTATACAAACAAACTCCAGCCTTGTATGTCGGCTTAATAAATCCTTTTATGGTCTCAAGCAAGCTTCTCGGGCTTGGTATGCCAAAATGGATAGCTTTTTCTTAGAATCTGGCTTTTGTAGGTGTCATTCTGACAATACTGTCTACACCAAGAAAGTGGGCAAGTCTCTTCTCATTCTTGTTCCTTATGTTGATGATCTTATCCTCACTGGTAGTGATCCCAACCTTATTAACCATGTGAAGTCCAGCCTTAAAAAGATGTTTGAAATGACAGACTTAGGAGACTTACATTATTTTCTCGGTCTTCATGTCTTGCAATCCAAGCAAGGTATTTTCCTCTCCCAATCTAAGTATTCCTGTGATTTTCTACGCTTTTTTCAAATGGAAGATTGTAAGCCAGCTCCTTCTCCCTTTCAGTCTAGATTCAAACTTTCAATCTCTTGTAATTCCCCTGAAGTTGATGCTACCTTATACCGTCAACTTGTAGGAAAACTTTTGTATCTAACCCATACTCGTCCTAACCTTTCCTTTTCTGTTGGTCTTGTTGCTCGGTTTATGCAAACCCCACATCAATTTCATTGGAAAGCAGCTAAAAGAATACTTCGTCATGTTAGAGGTACAGTTCAGTTTGGCATTCATTACAGTGCCGAAGCATCTCCTCTATTCATTGGTTTCACTGATTCTGATTGGGCTGGTGACCCTGATGTTCAGAAGTCTACTGTTGGTTATGTGTTCACTCTTGGTTTAGGACCTATTACATGGGCTTGCAAGAAACAAGCTGCCATTTCTATTTCTTCAGCAGAAGCAGAGTATCGTGGTGTCGTAGAAGCTAGTAAGGAAGCCTTGTGGCTTCGTCAGATCCTATCAGAGTTTGGCTTTCAGCAGTAACATCCGACTACACTTTGGTGTGATAATCAAAGTGCCATTCATCTTTGCAAAGATCCAGTTCAGCATCAGCGTAGCAAACACATTGAACTACACATGCACTTCATCAGGAAGCTCATTCATGACCATGTTCTTGAAGTGCAATATTGTTCAACAGATGATCAGGTTGCAGACATCTTCACAAAGGCTCTCACAGAGGCGAAGTTCACTAAACTTCGATATATGCTTGGAGTTCAGGAAGTTGTCACTAAGGGGGGATAGGCTCTAGTGCCTCCTTCCTTCTCCTATTGTGTCATATTTGTAAATCCTTCAATCCTATCCCAAGTTGTTCTTAAGGGGGGATGTTAGGATATTCCGACACATAGGAATAGTTAAGTATAACTTGGTCTAGTATAGAGTTAGGTAAAGTGTGTTTCTTTACTATGTACATTTGTAACTTACAATCCGACGGTCACGATATGTAGTGATCTGACGGTTCATTCTCTCCTTGGTATTACCGACACTTG
>APFE031090132.1:0-10590 GCA_000404065.3 Pinus taeda | reverse complement strand
CTTATGTAAATTTTCATTCTTTTATTAATAAATTGCCTATAGTGGCCACGTTGGCACAGGCTGTGGACTGTTTCCCTCTTTGAGGGTTTTAACCACGTCAAAATACTGGTGTATTGATCTGTGATCTGTTTGTGAGTGGTGTCCTTTTGGTGTTCTGGGCAGAAAAGAAAATATAAATTTCCTTGTAGACTGTGTAAAGTCGATCATGTCGTCCACCTTTGTCCCTTCCTGGATGAAGCTAAAAGAGTCTCGGATAACCGTCCTGCTTCATTGCTACGACTTCCTCCTAGATACAAGAAACTCTTACCGAGTCCATCGCTAGTTGAAAACCCGATTGACACACCTTTGTTGTCAATCGAAGCATCTATCGTTGAAGATAAACTCTCTCAGTCCACATCGGACCAAAGTCATCAGGTCGAGACGGTAGTTGACCCAGTCTTGTCTTCAGAAGGTCCATCTTCAGATGATATAGTCACCTAAGAGAATGAGAACGACAATGTTCAAATCCTTTTTGTAAACATAGACTCCAATGAACATTGTGGCAATCTACCTATTTCTTTACCACAGGAAGGAAGTTCGTCATAGTCGTATCCGGTCATTTATTCGATCCCACCTCCGAGCAACCTAGTCATTTCCTTCGACTGGAATCTACTAGGAAGACCCCATTTATCGTCTAATGTACCATTCTGAATCATTGTAAAAGATTACATAATGGTCATGGTCAGTACAATCATATATGAAGGGGCTTATGTGAGTATCCTTTCCTCAACTACTTAAAAAGAGATTGGTTCACCATTGCTTCTGCCTAAGATACGAAATCTAACAGGCTTTGACAAAGGAACCAATCGACCATTAGGGATCCTTCCAAATTTTCCTATAACTTTGAGAGGGAAAACCATTTATCTGAAAATGGTAGTCCAAGGACCTTTAGATTATAATCTACTCCTTGGGTGTGACTACATTTATAGCATGGGAGCCATTCTCTCCTCACTCTTTCGAGTAATGTGTTTTCCGCATGAAGGCAGAGTGGGCTACCTAATAGACCAACATTCATTCCCCATTTTACACATAGCTAATAGTCAAACGCCATCCCTAGCTGGTATTTTCACGCAAGGAATGTCTCATCAATATCTACTCCATGCACCTAATGACCGAGAGTAATTGAGTGATTGTGATTGAAACGCAGGGGGCATGCACCCTGGTCTGCCTCCGCAAAAGGACCCTATTTATAAGGTGGGTTTCTGCGTAGGAATATGACTGGTCTGACCCACCTGTCCATATAGGAAAGTGCTATTAGACTGGAATAAGATACCTCCATCAAAATGTATGCCTTTCCTCATTGAGAAAAATATTTATTTGCAAATTGAAGGGTAACATGGAAACTCTACTTTGTACGTTAAAAGGTATGCCTTTTCCTGACAGAGAAAGTTCTTTGTTTGAAAATTGAAGGCTAACCTAGACACTCTACTTCGTTATACATAGGGGGATGCAAACCTTTTGGCATGGGAGTGAAAAGCAATCATTTATTTTCATAGTTTGTAGATTCTCAACCCTTTAAACTCATAGGATTGGTTGTTCTTAGCTTACATAAAGAAAGGATATGGAGCAAAGTTTTGAATGGTGCAAGCTCCTTAAAAATTCAACCTATCGATCAGACATCCTTATTATATGACTAGCACGAGCAATTTTACACAAAGTTCAAGCTTGTTAAAAATTAAACCTAACCAATGAGCACATGTTCCACTAGAGTTTAAGCTCATTCAAAAATGAACCAACCTCTGGTAAATAACCATTGCGAACACATTGTCATTAGCTTTTGAGTCTTGGTCATGTTCTTACCATCACCTCCACTCTGTTTTAGCCGATCATACGCCTCCATTTAATTGTTTACCTTTCTGAGGAACAACTGCGATGAGTGATTCTATTAGCCATCCTCGTAACACTACCGTGATTGGAAAATTCCAAACCTTACCTGAAATGAGATGCTACCCCAAAATATCACTCGTTCCTCAAAAATGATTCTCCTTTAAGCTCTTTTCATCTAACTCGTAAAATATGAAAATATTGTCGACAAATTGGCCTCTCAAACTTGTTAAAGCTATCAAAAGTGTTGTCCCTCCTCTACATTTTAATCTTTTTGGACCTGAGGGATTATTACACAAAACAATTGAGCGCTTGTCTTGTTTAGCTAGTTAAAACCATCGAAAATTCATCCCTTTCGTATTATTTTATACCTTTTCAGACTTATGGGATTATATGAGGGAAAAGGATCACTGTAGTTTCCTTTCAGTCCCTTTTTAGACTCTCTAAAATTGAAAAAGGATTGAGTTATCTTTTTCGTTAAACTCATTAAAGCCAATAGCGACAAACTTGTCCATGTGGACAAGAATGAGTTTCACTATCTCTAGGCTCATTAAAACATAGAGACGGGTTTGTATAAAGGGCAGATTATAGAAAAATCATATGTTATCCTCCTCAAGCTTCAAAAAAATAAAGAGGTACTGATCAACAATGACTGGGGAAAATTAGGAAGAGAACTTGAAGAAACTTTATTGGTAGCAAGTCACTCTTGAACATGACACTTTCACTCTGTCACCATGATTGAGTCGGGTTGGGTTATTCCGTTCACTAGTCATATCACCATTGGTCCACCGTACCATCCAATTTTTGTGGTTAATTCTACCAATCCATTTCAGTGTCACCGATATGTTCAGGAGAAGTTTCTCAGAGAATTCACCAACCTAGCTTGTGCCTCATCCACTGCAATACCTTCACCCTTCATTCTTTCATGATTGCCACCCTGAAACATGTATCATCAGATAATTTTTACCTTCACAAAATCGTTTTCTCTATTCTATGTCGTATATGTGGGATTCATTAAGGCCCTCCTATGATGGGTCACTTCTTGTCGATGTCATCTCATTATCGAAGAAGTCAACCTAGGAACAACCCTTTCAGTACTTTGAATCCCACATGCCTCAATGGAAAGTTTCTCACTTTTGGGGACAAGTTTACATCAATGGCCTTCGACCGAAATATTTTGAGAGGTGTTTGATGCCAAGCCCCATTTTCACACCACGTGAATTGTACTGTTGTCACTTGAGGGTCATCATAATAATCGGTGATTCCTCTCATGCCTGTTAATAGCTTACATCATTGGCTGGTAATCAGGCGATGTCCTTCCATGTTCAACTCCAGGACATCCTTTCACATGGATCGACTTGTACTTCGGGTGAAGATTGAACAAGCTTGAAGACCCTGGATCTAGTTTTAGCCACCCGGGTTGCGATATATTCAGGAAAATAAAGACGTAAAATGTACATCACTACTGCATAGATGATTATCGAAATCAAAGGATGATGGCTCTATCAGAATCATCAGTCTGCTATATAGACGGTTGTCTGTCCAATGTAAATGAAAATTAATTTATAAAGTTGAGCATGGGAATGCCCTACCCATCTAGATCATGAAAATATTATGAAGATAATGTATTTTATTGTATCTTATTACAGGTCTCCTTCCAGTTCGAAAATCCTCGGATCCTCATGATAAAGCATTTCATCTGACATCAAAAGATTTATGACCTCATGCTTTACGGGCAACTGTTATATAAATATTTGGGCACTGCAACCCCAATTATATATGTCCATAAACCAAGGGCTTATGAGTCCCTAAAAGTGTTGTTTGACACCCTAAAGGAACAAGGTCAACTGATTACATCATCTCCCAGAAGTTCTCCACATAAAACTGCTTAGAACTGGTCAAAACTGGACCATAGAGACTACTCAGTGCTAAGGTCGTGATGCATCTCACCTGCCACATGCAAAAAGTGTGATGCATAATGAAGAGTCCTTCTGTAGGGTGCGATGGGCGAGAGTAAACAAATGGTAGAGATAGTCTGCAAGGTGGATGATCATGGAATCTTCTAGAAACTTCTTATGTGACACTTGTCTCTCTGAATTTGCCTAAGGATGAGTAAGAGATAATGAATCTGCAAGTGGAACTAAGAACTATTAAAGAGAGGACACTACTCAAAATCCCAGAATCTGACTAACCCCCCTGCAAACATCTATATATGGATCTGTCACCCCAGAGATCCAGGGGTTAGAATTTTGCATCTTGTAAGGAAGTGTTGTTCATTTCTTGGTGGAACATGATAGTGTTGGGTGATATAAGCTTTTCATGAGGTGAAGAAGGACTTTCATGCTGGGAGGATGACACTGTGTCAGATCAATGGGTTTTAATCCTCCCTTCTACTCTTTCTATTAATAAAGCTAATCAATTTTTTCTCCACATTCTTGTATGTTTGATGATATATGAATTTGTGTGGTCAATATATATCTGGTCCTATATTGTTTATGATTGTAGATCCGAGTACTTTGAAGGTATTATGTTGCTTTGACTTTATAGGTACTCCTTGAAATGTGGTAAGCAAGGAAGGAGCAGCAAAGATCTGTCAGAGGGGAGAAGGAACAAGCAAGGAACCAAGCGAAAGGTCGAGGTTGGTATTCTTTTCTCCTCTCCTATCTACTTCTGATAAAGGAAAATGAAAGTAACTTTAGTTTGGTTGTTTCTAAGATAGCTACTTGTCTTAGTGGGACTAGTAGCTTTGCATGGACACTAGATTTCCCGATAACAATTCCTTATAAAAAACACTTTTGAAATACAAACAGCATAGTCTTTGCAAAATGAGGTTGAAATTACAAAACAAAATGCGAACTAAGAATTTATAAACTTATGCAAGTCGCTTACTTGTTCAATATATGTGAAACCTTGCCAAAAGGTCCAAAAATATAACAATCCTTATTTCCTAGTATTAAAATGACCACGCACATATCGAAGTAAGAGTGGTCATGTAAAAGGTAAATTAAAGTATGTAACATTTGTTCCACTTTATTTTTTTTGCATATGTTACATCCATTTAGATATTGGATCTAACATATGCTAAAAAAAAGAGACGAAGAAATGTTACATCCACACTTGTAGTCATTTTAATATGATGCAACAAAGTTTTTTATATTAGGATTTTTCTTAAATTGAACAACAAATAATCATTTTTTTATTATTTATTTTTTTTAACAAAATCATGTCATAACTAAACAATTTGATATTCCTTATAGAAAAAATTGTGAAATACAAACGAGAAAATATTTGTAAATTGTGGTCGAAATTACCAAACACAAACTCAACTAAGAATTTGGAAAGTTATGCAAGTCTCTTGATCATCCAATACATGTGAAACCTTGCAAAACAATCCTAATATATAACAATCTTTGTTTCATGATATTAAAACACAACCATGCACATGTGGATTTAAGAGTGGTCATGTAATATGTAAATTAAAGTATGGATGTAACATTTGTTCCTCTCTCTTTCCTTTTTTTTTTGCATATTATGTTCCATCCATTTAAGGATTGGATGTAACATATCCTAAAAAAGAAAAAGAGAGGAAGAAATGTTACATAGACTTTAATTTATTGGTTAAATGACCGCTCCTATATACAGATGTTGTGTGTGGTCATTTTAATACGAGGAAAAAAAGTTTTTATATATTTGAACTATTTGTTAAACTAAACAACAAATAATCAGTTTTTTATTATTTATTTTTTTAACAAAATCATGTCATAACTAAGCAACTTGATATTCCTTATAGAAACAGTGTTGAAATAGACATAATCTTTGCAAATTGTGGTTGATATTACGAAACACAAACTCAACTAAGAATTTAGAAACTTATGCAAGTCACTCATTGGTACAATACATGTGAAACCTTGCAAAACGGTCCAAATATATATAACAATCATTGTTTCCTTACATTAAAATGACCACACACATTTGGATGTAAGAATGGTCAAGTGAAAGGGAAATCAAAGTATGGATGTAACATTTTTTCCTCTCTCTTTATTTTTTGTATATGCTACATGCATTTAAATATTGGATCTAACATATGCTAGGAAAGAAAGAGACTAAGAAATTTGACATCAATACTTTAAATTACAAGATACATAACCACTCTTACATCCAGATGTTGTATGTGGTCATTTTTATATGAGGCAACAAAATGTGTTTTATATTTGGACTATTTTTTAAACTGGACAGCAAAAAAATTATTTTTTTACTATTCATTTTTTTAACAAAATCATGTTATAACTAGACAACTCGATATTCCTTATAGAAACACTTTTTGAATACAATTTAGAAATGTTATACAAGTCACTTAATGTTTCAATACATGTGAAACCCTACAAAAAAGAATCAAAATATATAACAATCATTGTTTCCGCACTAAGAATACCACGCATATTGTAAAAGTGGTAATACAATAGGTAATTTAAATTATGGATGTAACATTTTCTCTTCTCTCTTTCTTTTTGTACATATGTTACATCCATTCAAAGATTATAGGTAACATATGCTAAAAGAGAGAAAGAGATGAAGAAATTTTGCATACATACTTTAATTTATGGGTTACATAACCACTCTTACATTCAAATGTTGTGTGTCATTGTTTTAATATGAGGTAACACAATGTGTTATATATTTGAACTATTCTTTAAGTTGAAAAAATAATGAGTCTTTTTTTTTTTAACAAAATCCTGCCATAACTAAACAACTTCATATTCCTTATAGAAACACTTTCGAAATACAAACGTCATAATCTTTGCCAATTCCAGTTGAAATTATCAAACACAAACTAAACTAAGAATTTAAAAACCTTATACAAGTCACTTAACGTTTTGGGATACATTACCACTCTTACATCCAGATGTTGCGCGTGGTCATTTTAATATGAGGCAACAAAGTGTGTTATATATTTGAACTATTTTTTAAACTGAACAACAAATAATTATTTTTTATTATTTATTCTTTTAACAAATCATGTCATAATTAAACAATTTGATGTTCCTTATATAAACACTTTTGAGATACAAACAACATAATCTTTACAAATTGCTATTGAAATTACCAAACAGAAAATGAACTTAGAATTTAGAACCTTATACAAGTTTCTTAATGTTTCAATACATGTGAAATCCTTCAAAACAATCAAAATATATAACAATCTTTGTTTCTTCATATTAAAAAGACCATTCACATTGTAAGAGTGGTCATGTAACTTGTAAATTAATGTATGGATGTAACATTTGGTCCTCTCTCTCTCTCTCTCTTTTTTTTGCATATATTACATCCATTTAAATATTGGATGTAACATATGCTGAAAAAAAAGAGACGAAAAAATGTTACAACCATACTTTAATTTACCTGTTACATAACTACTCTTACATATAGATGTTGTATGTGGTCATTTTAATACAACGAAACAAAGTTTGTTATTTATTTCTATTGTTTTACAAATTTGACATGTCTTGAATTACCATTTAAGTGTTTTAAATAAATAAGTAGATAAGTAAATTTATGTTTGGTAATTGTGTTAAAATTTCAATAACAGTTTCAATTTAGTTTGGTTAAGAATATCATCATGGTTAGTTGTGCAATAATTTTGTTAAAAATAGAACTAAATATTACATTTATTTGGGTTTATATTAACAACAAAAAGTAAAATTCAAATATATATTTATTTATATAGGTTAAATTATATAATTAGATAGTTTTATAACCGTTTAACAATTTTAAACCTAAATTTCTTATATAATTAAGACCAATTAAGTTAGTGTAGCCCGTAAAAATTGTTCAATCCGATTTGAATATTTATGAAATTTGTGTCTAAGGAGCTAACGAGAACTGCTACTGTAGTTCTCTTGCTTAGGATTGTAGAAAACAAAAATTGTGTTTCGACAATACCTCTTGCTCATCCACGTGAAATTTTAATTTTTTTTCCTAGGCTTTATATTCGGAGAAAACGGGCATTTAAATAATGTTTGGGCAACATCTGCTCACCTGCTGCACAAGCAGTCAGCATGGCCCCCACATATACTTTTATCATAAAAGTGATATTTTTATAGTTTGTATAGTTGTTACATCCGTTTAAATAAAGTATTTTTCTAAAAAATACATGAGAGAATTTTTTGCCAATGCTTTTCAAACAAACAAATGTAGTTGAAATTTATTAGGTTAAATTATAATTGATTTATAAATAGATATAATATTACAAATATTTTATTATCTAATTATTTAAAATTTAAAATATAAATCAATCAAAAATATATTTTTTAATATTTTTAATATTATTATTTATATTTAAATAATTAAATAAAATAATAAATTAAATATTAAAATTTTAATATATTGTTAAATAAGATTCTGGAAGATGTGTTAGATGTGGATTTCCTAAATACATCATCTTCAAATAAAAAATATTTAACAACAATAATTTATTATACGATAAAATATTCGTGAAAGTTTATAAATTACAAGGTTAATATAATTTATTTTAACAAAATAAATTATGTAATATAGCTTTTGCTAAGAAATTTTAGATTATATATAAATATAGTTTATTTTAACAAAAAAAAAAATATTTAGGGAAATGAAAGTATCTAAAAATCTCCATGCTAAAAATCTTAGATTATAATATTACTAGCAATTGTCCCAAAAGGTACAAAGAGAGGCTGATAAGATTATTAAATTGAAATTGTTGAATTTTTCTTGAAGAGTTAATTGGTTTGTGGAAAATCTTGTTTTCTTGCACTTGATCATTGTGCAATTACTTTTCTTTACATGTTTTGTTTATATCTATATTACAAGGAACACATTAAATGTCTTATTTCATTTGAGAATAAGTTAATTATGTAAAATCAAGAGGTTAAGTTAATTGCCCAAAATCAAGAAACCTATCTAAATGGCCAAGCATATACGAAGAATACATCTCATTTATATGCAATACCAAATCCATCTTTTCTTTTCTCTGAGTAAAATTTCAAAAGCATGAACACATGCTATTTCACATGCACAATAAACCCAACTTCTGAAATTTCAATGCTTGGATGCATCCCATTCATATGCTATAGTAAACCCATATTTTCCTCAAATTTCAATCCATAAACACATCCATTCATGAGCCATAACAGAACAACAACAAAAAAACCAGCCCTGTAACGACAGAGCATTATCCCCATTCAGAAGCAAAGAAGTAGCAAATATAAACGCCAGTGTTCCACACTCTTGACTACGTAAACCAATCATCGCCATCTGAAAAATCAAGAAAATAAAGATGATGACTAGTAAAGGAGATGATAGTGACCCTTTTTCTGGCCTTCTTCATCCGCCTTTCACCCAGAAGGCTTCATGCTCTCACACAAAAGGAAGAATGCTGACTTCAAAAGCTGCAACGTTGTCCTGTGGTAGAACAAAATTGGACAACCTAGTTCCAGAAATAGGATCTGCCTAAGATTTCCCCAGTGGCAATATGATCAAAGTTTTTGCATAACAAGGCCAGGTACATTATGTGCCCTCTACTTTGTAATCGAAGGATGTGTCTCACAATGGCGGGAAGGTCTTGTCACTTGCCCAATAAAAATGGAAAGGAAGACATTCAGACATATCTGTTGATTAGAAGAAGATATGCAATCAAGAAATGATTCACACTCCCCTGGAAAAATGACGAAACGAAGAGCTCATCTTGCTCAGAAACCTATCTTGAGAAGAACTCATCTTGAAAGAAATAGGGATTTTTTATAACACAGTAAAGCTCAAGTAAAAAAAAGTTTCCAGATGTCTCAAGAATGCTGTGGAGAGAAGAATTGGACCTCTCTTATGCAGAATCACTCCAAAATGCTTTCCACCTTGGTGATTTTAAAGGTGCATGGGAGGGCACAACTGACAGCCTATCAAACTCAAACCATGCTTTAATAACAAAATAGATATAACATGTCCACCTACTAACAAAAATGTGAATTGATAATCTGGATCAATTTGTGAGATGAGGGAATTAGTTATGAGAATATTTAAGATATCTCCACATTTAGACTGAGGTGGAATTCATCGAATGTTTGAGTGCCATCCCTTCCTTCAGAAAACCCAAACAACAATCATTTATTGGTCACCCAAAGGATGAAAACATAAACCCGTGGACAAAAAAGTAGAATATTGAACAATCTACCTGGCTGGTGGGAAAGTGAAGCAGATGATAATTTCTACTAGAAACCCTGTAAGTCCCATTCATCTATTCGATTCCATGATCTCAACATGCCCATGACCTATCAATTTTTTTTTGCCTGAAAAATAAATAAATAAACACCTTAAAAAATAGAAGACCATTGGAATCAAATGTATGAAATCAAATATTGTTAATGATTAACATATAGCATCACAAAATAGATACAACAATCTCAAGATTTTTGTACAGTCCAATTATAAGCTACTTTAGAGTAACAATTTAACATTTGGTAGAGTAGATGAAATCGGAATACTATGAATACAAATATATGCAAACAAATTCTATGAAACATTCTTCTTTTTCATAGCATACCAAGAGCCATTCATGGATATGCTCATGATCCCATGATGTTTATTAACTACTATGATTCCTTATGACATACATACCCCACTCTCAACACTTCCAATTAATGAATATGGTTGGTTAGAACTCTGTGAAACGAATCAGGACCAATTTCTCTAATTAATTTAGAT
>APFE031090127.1:3569-26000 GCA_000404065.3 Pinus taeda | reverse complement strand
CCAACTCGAATGCCTCCTCCAATGAATCAGGTTCCCAAAAATGAACCTAATGTTGAACGTTATCCTTTAAAGTCCCTATGAAGACATCAATCCTTTGCTTCTATGGAATATAATTTACGTTTCTATTCAATTTTTGGAAGTCTTCAATGTGCTCTTCCATTGAACCTTTTTGTTTGAGATTTATCAATTGGATAAAGAAGGAGTTTCTCTTTGTATCCTCATAATGTGCTATCATTTCCTCCATGAAAATTGGCCACGTGACAAGTGGTTTATGAGAACAAAGCCCTTTATAACATAAAAATTGATTCAATTCTAAATAATTAGATGCAATACATACCTTTTGTAACAGTGGTACACCATGTAGATCAAAATATTTCTCCATATGTAGTATCCAATTTACCATATCCTTGCCATCAAACTTCCTCATCTCGCTTTTTCTTGATTTTAGGAGCTCGATCTTGAAACGACTGTAACTCTGTAATTTTAGATCTTCCAGTTCTAAAATCATGACTTGCAGTAGCCCTCTACGTCCTCTTTCCAATGCCACCAGTCTGATCAAAATTGGATTCTCCAAGGAAGAGTTATGCCAAATCTCCAACAGTGACCTGATTATAGACTAGTTCAGTAGAGCGAACTTGTACAACATGCCACGAGTCACTGTTTCAACCTTTGGATCTGAAAAATGTACGCAAGAAACTACAGTCCATCCTTGTTCTATAACTTCTTACGAAATTTCAATCTAATTCTCAAGACAAAATTTATGACTATTGTACCAAGGTCACTTGTTTGGAATGTAATTCAAGAGTCTACAAAAAGGCTAACTTCCTCAGATCATATCTCCACAAATATTGTGCAAAAAGCTTTGAAATTCAGGATCGAGGTTCAGCATGATTTCGTCTCAAATGGGTTTTTTTTTGCTTCTGAAACGTCGCAAAAGAAAAGTTATAGTGAAAATTCCACGATGACCTATTTGGAGCAGCAAAACCCTAGAATCCACAGCTCTGATACCAAATGTTATGAAACTAGCTCACAAAAAGATAGAAAAGGTAGATCAACGCCTTAGAATTCAGCCTCTTCAAGGGGGCAACCTCCCTCACATTACACAAATGAACAATTCTTTGATGATACAAATGACAATACCTCCTTTCTATATATAGGAGTTTAAGGGGTCGTAATATAATCAGAACCGACATAACAATAATAATGTAAGGGCGCAATAATAACAATAGTGGGATTCTATTAGGCACAATAGTAACAATATCGAGAGTACATGGGTACAACAATATAAAAGGGGTTGTACTAATAATAATAAGGGGTTAGACTAGCAGTATAGGGGCCTAACAGATTCAGAAGTCTTATTTGAGCTAGCTATATACCCCAAGAAGATTGTACACCCCTCCATGCATGGGGGTGTCGAGGGGGCTTGTTCCCCTCAGCTGGGAGCTAGTGGGCTCGTGACGAAGGTTCTGGAGCAGCGCCCCTGAAGCTAAAAATAGATGAAAAATTTCCTTGTAAAATATTGTAATTTCGTATTCAATCTAAGTCATTCATTAGGCAGATGATATGAAGGTAGAAGTTATGTTAATTTATGGTTTTTATCCCTCGAAGGAAACCCTCAATTTATGTGAGGGAATTTTATTGTGGTTCCGTATTATTATTCTGAGCAAGAAAGAGAGTGGAGATTGTGTGAGAGCGAAGAGGAAATTAGAACAGATCTGTTGTAGGTTGTATCTCTTCATTTTACTCGATAATATAAAAGGAACGACTTGATATTTCTTCATGGACATAGCCCAAATTGGGTAAACCACGTATATCTGTGTCTCTCTTGTTTTATGTGTTTTTGTGTTTTGTTTCCACAATATTTTATGTGTTCCATTTCTCTGTTATTTAATTTTCTAACAAATTCCCCCTAATTGCCAATGGAACGATATGTTATCAAACAAAATTCTCAAAGGTCATTAGCAATTTTTCTCACACAACAAAATATCAAAATATATTTTGTACTTCATCAATGTTACCAGTAAAAGTTAAATGATGATAATACCTTCATGAAATTATGAAAATCGAGTGCTTTAAATCTTGTCATATGTCCATCCTCTGTAAAATATTTTTCTTATGATGACCCATAGTCAATAGGTGTCCTCATTAAACATGTGAATTTTTTTAGTTGGTATAACTCTTTCTTTTTTTTAATCCATGGAGCTTCTGCATATGTTTCATTTCCCATGTTTGGACACAAATGTCTTCTATAAAATTTGGTACACAAAATAGCATGATCCCTCCTTGAAGATAAGGTGTCCTTCTCTTTTCCTGATATATGTTGAAATATAGAATCTAGGACATTTTTTAAGATGTGCATAGGATCTAATAGGTGAGCTATTAATAGATCCTTCCAGTAAGGGAGCTCATAAAATATCGATTTCTTTTTCATTCCTTCTAGCATATAAACTACAACTTGTTTTGGTTCTTCAATTGAATCACCCTGAGCAAAAAAATCCTCCCAAGATTTAGATTCAACATTTTCATACTTCTTAAGCCAGCCGCCTAGGCCCATAATCATGGGAGGACCTTTATTTTCAACTTTTCCGTCAAATTGGTTCTTTTGGTGATTTCTAAACTTATGATCTGGTGGTAAAAAACCCCTATTGTTTGCATAAATAAATTTATGTAGATATTTAGAATAACGCCCTTGAAATTTTTTTACATATCTTGGACATGCAAATATCCCATTTGTTTGAAGCCCTATAATTCAATAAGTAATGTTAATAACATCAAAATGATAGTATAAACGTAAGTATCAAAGTTTTGATGAAAATAAAATGAGTGTAAACATGTAAATATTTGATCTTACTAGAACAAACACCAAGTTGTGGGAAATCATGAATAGTCCAACATAGCACACCATACAACATGAAGTACCTATTTGATGGAGGATGTGATATGCCATATATTCTTATGCTTTTCCATAGCAGTTGCATCTCATAAATAAAAGGCACAAGATAAATGTCTTTCTTTTTCTTATTGTTTTCCTAGAATGATAAGAGTCAACATAAGGTGTTCCTTTCTAACACTCATCCATAGAAAAACACTATAATTTAAGCTCAAGAAAGAGAATGGGTAGACTCCATCAATTTCAAGATGAAATCTAATACTATGGGGTTCATGTTTGAATTTTCTTGGCCATTTTTCCTCTATGTTTTTTATTGCTTTGGATTCATTCGGAATTCACATGAATCCATATTTACTCCTATGCTTTGCATGCCAATCCATCAATTGTGAAAGTGACTTGCAATGAATTATTTATTGAAGTCTAGGTATAATTGGCATGTGACATAAAACCTTCTTTGGAACTATAGGACCTTGTACATCTATATGATATCTCTTCTCTTTACATACAGGGCATTCTACCTTGACTCTATATTCATATCTATATAAAATGAAATCATTTTTACATGAATGAATTTGCTTATATTCAATCCCCAACTAAACCAATAACTAGCGCACTCCTCTGCAAGTTGATGGAAACACATTCTCTTCAGGGAATATTTTAGTTTTTAGTGCCTTGTAAGATTTCCCAAGGTTAAATCGATTGAATTTTTTACTTATGATGAACATGTTTGATATGTCAATCTATACTAGGACTATTTATATACAATATATGGTTTTAAAATACCATTACATAAATATAAACGAAGTTGATGAATGTTTATGAATTATATATGCCAATTGACAATGCAAATTAAGAAATAGAATTTAACTCACTTTAGTATGGTAATGAATCATTTGTTTGACCAACCAAATAGTGACTTGATTCCTAATAATATTAATGTGCATGCAATCTTTGAGGTTCTACTTGCACTTGATCTGAACATGGGTGTCTTAGTTGTTTGCTTAATTGATTCTTTCTGGTTGTTATCATCAAGATTACATTGGTGGTGCTTACCCTTGCTATCATCATCACTGTCAACCATATGATCATTATTGTCATCATTGTTTCCATCCCCAAAGAAACATGTAAGCATTTCATTCAATCCTTCTTCTTGCGTTGCATCACTGTCACCGTCATCATCATCATTAAGGCTAGGTGGCACGTCATCAATGTATGTTAATCTCATCATCTCTTCAAAGTTCTCAATTGATAGTGTTCTCTTCAATAATGATCTTTTTTCCCTGGTATGATTTAAAGGACAGTTTGGATAATCTCGTCCAAATCTTAATAACCCAGTTTGACCTGGTTATTAGTAGGTGTATCATCAATATCTAGCTATCAACAAACATAAGCATTATTCAATGTTAGGAAACAATTGGATAAATAATGAATGTATCAATTTCAAAGAAATATAATGAAATATGTCTTAACAAAAAAACCTAAAATGTATGAACACACACACACACACACACACACATATATCTATATCTATATCTATATATTATATTATATATCTATATCTATATATATTATTATATATATTATATATATTATATATATATATATATATATAATATATATATATATATATATATATATATATATATATTCAATTGAATATGAACATTATTTTTATAGAAACCCTTTTTTATACAATAATTTAAACTAAAACACAATTTTGACAACATAGTTTATAAAACATCATTCCACACTCATTGACTCTTCTTTGGTTTTCTGCCCTTAAGAACATGCTTAGGGAGACCTTGTTCTTCCTTTTTATTTTGTGCAAGAGTGTGCTTTAAGAAGGGGTAATTAATCAATAACTCATGCCTAATGGTAAGATAATATCCTCAACCATTATCAATCTAATTACCTCTCTTTCCATATCTCCATATTTATCATTTATAACCTCAATAAATTGACAATTCAGTCTTACAATAAGGTCCCTTCCCTTACTACTATTTATAAATCCTACAATATTTTTGGGTGTATATGCACAACCATCTATATACATAATATGACCTCAATTCAATTAATTTTCACTTTCCAATTGGAGATTATGTGTATACATATTCGAATTTAGACCATATGATGACATGCTATGCTTATATTCTACTAGCCTTATGCATCCACCGCTATAATATGATGGACCATAATATGGCAATAATCTCCTAGTGGTTTGTTGTGAATTTTATCTATGTTTAGATCCCACATGGAAATTTTGGATAATAAAGAGGCCTAGATTCACTCCATGAATATTGGAGTGTCATATCATGTAATTGCAACCCCAAAATTGAAACACCTCATACTCTCTATGTAGTTGTTGATCATTGGGCCAAGCGCAATATAGTCAATGATCAAATTTCTCTTTGTAAATTGATCTCAAACTCAATGGAAATTCATCATCTCCATCACATTCATTCTCATAGGATATGTATTCTACCTTCCCCTTGTTTTTAAGCAAATTTAATAGCCCCTAGTTAATTTTCCATGTAAATAAATAAGACCAACGTCATGGGACACATATTCCAAATTGAATGCTGGGTAAATATTATAGTGGGAATCACTTGTGTTTTAATAATGGCTATGGAAATTATAGAAGGCATTATCAAATGTAAAGAGGCAATAAATGGCATTTAATTATGAAAATAATAGGAAATGGGAGAAAAGGAATGTGAAGAACCACAAATTTGCATGAAAGGGAAATTAGAGGAAAATGAAGAAAAAGGAGATATCAATTACAACAAGGCGCCTCAAAAATAGTTGATATATTTTTCATAGCTTTTGATCAGGTGTAGCAAAGGAGAGATAACAAGCACTTGGACAAGAAAGCAATAGAAAGCAAGGGAGCGCAAGAGGAAGCTTAGACTATTTCAAGTAAGGATAGAAATTAGCTATGGATTGCAGGTAAAAGTGTGCATGTGAGATTTAGCATGTTGGGATTTAAATGCATGGTGCATGCATTGGTTTCTATCATTTTCATGGGATTTTCCTAGATTAACGGTTGTTTCAACCTTGCCTTACCATTTCCTAGATAGCCATGTTGTAGTGGGTTCCCAATTTGGTTTTCTGATTGGTTCTATGGTTTCCTATGGTTGTGGGTTGGGACAAACTATCTAGAACTCTGAAATAGCTTGGGTTCCCTGGAGGTTGTGGGTTGATATGAGAGATCTATGGAGCCCTATAACAGCTTGGGTTTCCGAGTGGTTATGGATTGATTTACTAGTTCCTAGAGCCCTGGATAGCTTGGGTAGAGACCAATATGGTTGATATTAGTGATTTCTGGACCGTATAAGTGAGATCACTATGCTTGAGGGTTGAGGTGGTCTAGCCTCCAGAAGCCCTGGTCAGTGTTATTTTGGTTTAACCGTTATGATCCCACATTCATGCTTGGAATATGGCACGGGGGTGATTGGTTGATATAGAGATGTGATTCAGCCCAATCTATGGTCGGGTGGTACATGGAAGTTCGTGATTTAATTGGAATTTTCATATGTTCATATGATCTATTTTCCTATTTTGATCTATGACCACTTGTACAGGTTATTATGTTGATCTTATGGATTATTTTTCATAGTTTCTATTTTGGTTATATGTTGCATATATACATGGTTTTATGGTGTGTTCTAGATATGGATCTCTCTCATGATTTGATAAGTTATTGAATGGTTGATCAATGTGTTAGAGTTGGTCTTTACAGCCCTCCGTCAGAGATCATTTCTCTTTATTGCATTTCATTTTTAGGTGTCTCGCTTGTTTCACTCAGTTGCATTCTGTTAGGGGCATGTCATAATCCGACGGAAGGGACTTGTTATTCATTACCCCTCATGCCTTATACTGCAGGCTTAGGTCTGTTCATCAAAATCAAATTTTTGAGTCACTTACAGCCTATTTTAGTCTTTTGATTAGCAAGAGTCATTTCAGTCACTAGGTCTAGGGTTTCACCAATTTTGTCTTCAAGATGTCCAATAAAGCCAGCAGGCCAGAGGGAGATTCTTAATAAGTTGTCATTTCCAATATGTTCATTTACATGACAATTTATTACAAAATGAAATGATGGATTTTCTTCAAAAAAAAATCAGTTCTTGAATTCTTCAGGCACAGCCCTAGTCTCCTTTGCCAAATTCCATATTAGCTATCCCTGCAAAAACTCGCCAAGAAATTCATCATTCAAGCCAAAAATCAAGGGGGAAACAAAAAGACAGAGTTGTATTAATTGTGAAAAAGTGCCAATTTCAAAACATTACAAAAATGGGTTTTGAAGAACCAAAAATCAAATCAATGTCTTTATAAATATTTTTCCATAAGGATTAATGTTATTTGCAAGCCAAGACCAAAGACAAACCATTCAAAGTAATTTGGTTGAGTTAGTGCGCCATTTGAGTGAAGTTGGAGGAAGCTTGGTCGGCGCAAAGCATAGAGCAGGTGGCGTGGCGCACTAGGAGGATAAACCCAGTGTAAATTTCCACAGGCGCAACGCACTGGAATGGCGCGGCGCACTGGGTATGTGGTGCGGCGCATACACCTGAAAGCCCAAAATTGTTTGAAATTTCACCAATTTGCTCATAACTTGCATGGATTTTCCAGGTAGGGATGTTATTTTGATATTTCATCCAATGTTGTGATTAGTGATGGTGGTTTATGGATGACAATGGGTGAACACATATATCAAACCCTCCTTCTATAAGCACAAGCAAACTTGCTGTCAGGGCTTCAAAACTCACTATTTTGCCACCAAAGTCATTTCTCCTTCCCATTGTTCCCTTGTTTTCACCAATCCCTAATTCCCTATCACGTAAGTTCATTATTTTCTTCTCCTAAACGCTCTGTCCCAAATTCCCCAATCCCACACCTCATACCCTACACAATAATTCCTAACTCTATACATCAACTTCCTCAAAACCCTCCTACATTTCCCTAATCCATATAGCCCCAAAAATCCATAATTCCTTACTGTTTTCCCCCCATTCCTAACAGTCCCTTGTTGCAATCTTTTTCCCTTGGTGGCAGTATTCGACCACATCACAAACAGAGCAGTCCAGCACAGTTTTATCACCAGCATCTTTTTCTCCAAGGTAGTTTGTATAGCAGTAGTCATGTCATCCGGTCATTCATCCGATTATGAAGTAGAGACCCAAAGTGACTCACCCACAGAGGGACATGCACCCCGGAGGCCTCATAAAAGTGGCAGACATGTTCGAGAAGAACCGACCACCCTTGCAGTGTTGCAGGCCTGCCCTCTTGCCGTTTCTTATTTTCAGTTTCAATCATGCGATGAATTTTGCGAGAAGGTTGCTACTGTTCAATTCCATCATGAGTTGGCTCACTTATTTGTATTACATTTACACGGTGATTGAGTTACTTTGGCTGGTGTCACTTTCACACTTACACCAGATTCTATCTCACTAGCAACCGGCATATCGAACATCGGAACCATGGAACAAGAAGCAGAAGATTGACCGGCAACATTATGAGCCATATATTAAACTCGGTTTCTTGAGGAAACTCAAGAGAGTGTTCCCATTCCGATATCTCAAAGATGAATATGCTTCATTAATGAAATTAATCATGAAGTATTTCAGTTGTGAAGGTCGCTTCTCCCGAGTATATGCTTATCACATCAGGTTGCTCATGCATTTCACTCAGGTAAGGATGATGAACATTCCTTGTTTCATATGCCGAAACATATAGAGGATGACTGCCTTTGTGCAGCACAAGACCCCTAAGCAGCAGTTCAACAGCATTTGCCATTTTGCTCTCATCAAGATTTTGGTGGTTCATCAGCTTGGATTACAGGATATCACTTGGGATGATTTCATCTCTCGTGACTTTTTTAGAGCTTCACAGGGACTTTCAGAGGTTGAGCATGAGACAGTTGGACCTTCTCATCAGTATGAGCGCCATGAGACCGTTAGTATGCCCATGTTTATCACATATCAAAGGGGCACTAGACATTTGTTAGCAGCAGTGAAACGAGTGTTATCTCCACTTGGTGTGGAAGGGGCCTCGTTCCCGACATCAGCACCACAGGTACGGGACAAAGGCAAGAGGCCAATGCAGGATGAGGGACCGTCAAGTGAACGAGAGACCGACTTCATTCTCATTCATGATGATGATACAGATATGGGCCCGGAAAGTGCCAAACTTAGAGAGATCATCTAGGAGAAGCAGACAGAGATCAAAGCCTTGTCTCTCAATTTGGAGAGGGCTAAGTGGATTATCAAATACTTGGAGCAAAGGAATAAATAGCTCGAAGACCAGTAGGAAATCATGGAGTTGCAAAACATCCGCGAGAATCGCTGAGCTACCCAACAAAGGAGGATTGAGCTCACTCCATTGGAGCAAGAGATTAATGATGATCGAGAGTCTTGGCTCGAGAGAATCAACATCCACCTGGAGAAACTGCTGGAAAAGGCCAACAAGGACAAGGCATTATTGAGACACATGGTGTTCCATTACAGGGCATGCAACATGAGTTCCAAGGCACGAATAAGGAGTCTAAAGGCGAAATTGAGGAAGGCAACAAAGAAGAAAAGAGGCAAAGGGAGCATGACCACCTTCGGATATTGGCCGAAGCCTCTTTATCCCAGAATGATACTTGATGGAGGAGCTCCAGCCCAAATTTCAAGAAATTTGGGGCATTTTTGGTATTTTGACAATTTTGGCACTAAAAAACAGAGTTTTTCTGCCTATGTGCCACGCCACGTGCGCGCTTTTGCTAGGCAGCTCCAAATGGCAAAACGTTTATATTTATAGATTTGGCATGAAAAATCATGACTGCTGATGCATGGCCAAGAAGTTTGGGCAAGTTTTGAGTCCAAAAGAGGTCAAAAACACTCAAAAAATGACCTCACTGCCCCTATTTTGACACACAGGAAGCAGTCTTGGGAGATTGACGTTGTGGAGGGGCAAATGGACACCAAATTGAAAAATTCCACTTAGGTTGGAAAGTATACAGGCAGGGCTTTCTAACAAGCTATCTTAGTCTCAATGTTTACTTCAGGAAGTGCCTCAAATTCATCCTCAAAGTGGCGTGACGCATAGAGAACTTGGTGCGGCGCATAGAGGATTTTTGCCCAATTTTTCATCTTCTAGCTCAGAAATTCGGCCAGTTTGACTAGTTTTGCTTTGTGATGTAATTATTGACTTATCTTGATGTAATTGAAGGATCATGATGTAATATTGGCATATTTTTACTTGTTCTAGAGGACTCATTCATTAAAAAGTGAAAATTTAATGAATGAATCAGTTTCCTACCTTATAGAGGCAAGTTGTTTGATTGCCTAGATTTTTGTGCTTTGTTTAGAATTGGTTGAACAGCTCCTAGAATGATGAGCTCGACCCCTATAGGCATGGGAGTGGGTTAGGATGGTCTATATCATGTACCCTCTTAGTCATTTTCAGGGTTGGACACTTGGGATTGCTTAGCACTCTATTGTACATTCTATCTCTGCATTTTTGGCAAAGGAAAGATTAGGGTTTTGCAGCACTTTTTGGGATCCATGTGGCTTTATGTTTTGATGGTGTGTTTCTCTATGTACTCGTAAGTTCATTGATGTTTATGTGTATCATTTTCCCTTCTCTATGCTTTTGAAATTAAACAAATGAGTGATTGAAGTAGAATTCACTGGATTGTTGTGCTCTGCTTTGAAATTTGTTTAATTTTCAATGTTTTCATCTATTTGAGGAGGACCCTTGAGAACCTCTTTCCCTCATTGGCTCCTCACTGGTCTGGTCCATCCATTTATTCACTTTAAAAGCATCAAAATGATTGCCTTCCTTGCCCCAATCATAACTCTGCGAAAACTGTGTCTTATCCCCGGACCCAAATTTGCCTCTCCCATTTTCCGATTCAAAACCCCCAAAAACTCAAATCAAACCCTTGTACTTCATACCTAGCCTAAAATTAGCTTTTATTTCAGTCATCTCGAGCCCCATCGATTATCCTTTGTCGAGATTGACCCGGAGAGAGCCCTCTCCTATCCTCGTAGGGCTAGCTACGAGGCAGAGCGTGGTTTTATGTGGACCTAGAACCTTACCTTTCCAGCCTGAGGTAAATCTAGGCTCTAACACAATGCATGGGATAACAAGTGTTGTTTCAGCTAGCTTAAGAGGGCATAGAGCCTTCTTGGTGATTTTCAGATGAAGTTTATAATTTTATGATCAGATATGAATTCATGACTTGTAGCTTATATGTTTAATATATGTTTGACGAAATTTCTATCTTGTATTAGGCATGTCTAGCCTAATATATTGCTCAAGTTTTGATTAATTAGAATTGTTATCATAATTGTCATGATTTTGGAAAGTTTTAAGTAGTTTTGGAGGCTATCCCGAAAAAGCGGCATAGATCTCCTGATCGCGTGCACAGAATAGAGGAAATTACGCCATAACCACATGGAGACAGGCATATGGGTGTAGTTACAGCCTCTCAACTACATGTATGAAGTGTTATGGGCGTGGTCTAGGATTAAACCTAGTGAAAAAGAGTTACATCTCAAGGATTGATCACCTGGAGTGGTTGGTAGGATCCTAAATGATCTGCAGTCTTTAAGGGATTTCAGATTACTTCCAGTTTATAGGCCCCACTTCCATAACTAAAACTTATAATTCGAGTCATATCATAGTGACTTGTAGCTCATGTTTACCCTGGAGAGCTTGTGAAAGTGGGTAAATGTGAGAGGGGTCATTACACAAATTATGCATCTTTAAAATGGTTCTTGTTATGTTACTTGTTTCCATCAATTCCTCATCTTCTGAGTTGGTATATGTGCACATACTTTTTTTAGATGTACATCAGATAAATGATCATCACCCTTTAGGTTAGAAATCCATGCTCCATGAAACTTTAAAGCAAGAACTTTATCTTGCAAGTAATCATTAAGAAAAAAATTATCTATTTAAATAATATAAAACTGTGTTTAAAAGAAGAATACATATTATTTATATCAAATTGGAAAATTCGTTACCACAATTCCTATTGGATTCAAATTGATTATAGGCGGAATACTGCCCAATGGAATCTCATCATATATGAAATGTCTTTGTACAATCGCTCATTTGAACTGTTTCTTTCCACAACATACAGAACATCCACAAACAACAATTTTCTCAAAGTATTCATCCCATGTAGTATAGTCCTAACCAACCTCTTGTTAAGTACAATCATTTATTTTGTCTTCAGGATCCACTATCATATCCTCTTCCACCCACTGTCCTCTATGTGGTTTAATAATTATAGGTGCACGTCCACATACATATTTTCTTCTTTTTCTAGTTGAATCCTTGGGCTCTGCATTTTTTCCAATCTCCATCTAAAATAATCAACAACATGCATTAAATTTTCTCTCAAGATTGGATAATACACTTGTTGGCATGTTTTTTGTTTCCACTGATTCCATATTTTGTAATTCATGTCCTCTTGAGTCACTATATATCATCTTGAGTATGTTGTGTACTTGTCAAAGGCTATCATGATGATGTAAAATGTTGTCATAGTCTCAAAAGGTCTATAGAAGAGGTGTCATGATTTAACAAGTCCTTATCTGAAGTTGAGATACATCTTTGATATAGGTCAAGTTGATGATGTGTGTTGAGTCTTATTGAGTCATTATGATATGAAAATGGAGGAGGTGGTCAATTTCCTCTTCTCCAAAAACAATGACCATTCTCGGACACTTTGCAAGGAAAAATGGGTCTTACACAAAACAAGTTTTCTGAAAATATCTCTTCAAGTTATGAATTAGTTTTCACATGTAAACTTAAGCATAAGCAACACAACATAAAATAACTCATACATGCATACATGAAGAGCACAACAAAGTATTTGGTGACAAAGGTCACCCCTCCTAGGCTACATCTCTGAGCCTACCAACATAGCTAGACCACTCCATATATTCAGTGGAAAAGGAGTACATAAAAGTTTGTTGATAAACATGTGTCTATTTCCCCTTCAAGGAAATGTTCTCTTGCAAATAAATCTCACATAAAACAACATGACAACCTACAATCATCATGAAAACATCAGCAACAGAGGGTGTCTCCTACAAAGACCCTATACTCCAACTGAAAATGAGCATACATGAGCATATAATCACTTCAATTCCACATTGAAGGAAAAATAGAGAACTTTCCTCAATAAGACATAGTGAGAAAGGCATAAAAGATTTGAACCCTACAAGTAATAGTTGTTGCAGTAAACTTTTGAAGGTAAGAAAACCCCTACAAGGCCATCTCCATGCTCAAACACCTTCAAGAACTTCTCCAAAACCTTGATTGATCCATACACCATGAACTTGAAACTGCAAAAAATTCCTTTAAATGTACTCAAGTTAGTAAATAGAGGTCACCATTGGATCTATAATATCCAAAAACCCCTAGGTCGACTCTTATTGAGATCTAAAACACTAAAAACTCCCAAAGATATGCTCTACAATCTCTCCATGTAGTTTTGTTGTTATATGTCCTATAAATCGAACTAACAGTCTAATAATTATCACACAAATTTGCCCTATTTTCAATTGTGGAGGTGACATTTTCTCCCTCTGATGGTTCAATTTGTTGGACAATTAAATTTCCCAATAACCCTTGTGCATGAAAAACTAGAACACATAGGTCATGTGGCTGCGGGCTACGCCTTAACGCCCACCCCCACTGAATTAGCACCTTAACTATCGAGTTATGGTTATATTGGGTGCACGGGACCGAGGGTTGTGCCAACAACCCACCCTTTCCATCGGGCCCCCATCATAAACGCATTGTGATCACATTGTATTTCAGACCTAAGGGTTGGCCCCCTCCATAAGAGCCCTTCGTAAGCACTTTGACGAGGTTTTATGCAGGTGTTATGCCCTTGGGCTAGGGCTAAGGCTAATCCCCCTCTCCATTGCATCTTTCGCCAATACACCTATGGTCCTGTGAGAGAAACGTGACCAGGGACCATGGTTGTTCCTCATGCCCCATACCTTGTTGCACCATGGATCATGTGGTTAAGCTATGACCAGGGGCCGAGGCTGGCAATCTAGCCCCTTCTTCCCAAATGTAGTTCTAATAAACTTCAAATACAAGTTTTGTGCTATATGGGTTAAGACCCACCCATAGAGCAATGAGTGGAGCACTATAATGCCACCTTTGAGGTCAGGGGTTTGAGTCCCGCCTGGCCTCTGGGTGACCATACAAAACAAATTATGCACCCTTGGTGTGCCACATGGCATCCCATGATTGGGCCACATGGCACCTTCCTATTGGTCCACCCAATCTTTCAAGAACTAATAAAAAATGAACCAAAACATGCCAAGTGTCAGCACCTGGTTGGTTCGTACCTACACAGTCACCCTATTGACTCAATTGTACGGTTGCCTAGTCAGTTGCGTAGTCAGCAGACCTACTCATTTTTTAGTTGTTGAGCCAAATGATGAGAACACAATAACTTGAGCATACAATGTCGGATTGAGGTGAAACAAACATCATTGGATTCAGAACGATGAGCACTTCAACTTGACGCCTATTTTAAGACTTTATAGGAAAATTAATTTTGAGCTAAAATTTGATCACTTGATCAAACATCTCCACTAGGAATTTTTGGACTCCAAAAGCTTACTTATCCTAGTAAATAAAATGAGGTTGAAACTCAAAATTACCCAAAAACCCAATCCAAAATCCTTACTTTTCAATTGGTTCCCTTCAATCCTCAATCAAGGCACTTCACCTATCTTCTTCGTGAAGAGCTATTGTCCTATTAAGAATCAAGCTAAAAATTATTATCACTGATGCAGGAACAAAACATTGATGAATGGAATCTGAGCATTATGATTAATCTCATCTTTTCATGACTCAAAAAAACTTCATATTGAAGTTCAATTGTTGAATACAAACTTGACTCCATCTTAGAAATTAGAAGCAATATAATATTGCTTTATCATCCTTAAACTGAGCTTGTACACAAAAGTACACTGCTGCAAAAATTTCAATGACATAATTGGCTTTTACTACAAAAACATAGTCATCTTGCATAATCTTAGACAAATATTCTATTCACAAGTTTCACCTTGAATATTTGCATCGATGAGTACATGACAAACTCGTAAACAAAATTGGATGACAACTTGTACATTCCAAAATTACTTGAACATATGGACTTATAACAAGCCAATACATAACATCAATAAAACATACTTGTTGCACATAGTGACTATTATCATTAACTTTACAAAAGTACCTAAATAGGTAAACAACAACAAGTAATTACAAATTTACAAAGCAATTTTACAAATAGTCTACCCAATCTTTGCCTCTCCTAGGCTTATGGGTTCTCTTTTTGCATCATATTTTCCTTGAAGGTTGCTTTAGGATTTTTGTGAGTCCTCTTTTCCATCTCTTCCATCCCTTGCATTAGGTTGCACAATCTCTTTTCCCTTCTTGGAACGAAGCTCTAGATGCAATTTCCAACATCGTTCATTTCCATGCTCATGTATCGTGCAATGGGTACAAAAGAACCTTTTCTTGCTTGTCAACCAATAATTCCTCTCATGCGAAGGAGATTCATCATGCTTGATGCCTAAAATTTAATACATCCTTTCATGTGTTTCTCACAGACATCCACACAATGGTCAAATGCATCACAGAAAATACAAGGGTACATATTACACAAATAGTCAAAATTACCATCATTTGGAAAACACCCATGATTTTTATAAATGTCTCTTCGGCTGCATATTTGACGATGTGGGGTGAATGATGACATGAAAGGTTCCTTCAAGGATTCATCTCACTTGGGACACAAATGAACATTGTCACCACCATCTTGGTGCGACATCTCATCCTCATATGATTGTGCTTCCTTAAATCATTTAGAGAATTCTCCAAACTCGCTTTGACCATATGCCAATCCTTGATACTTTGGTCTCTCTTGTACCATGATTGTATTGGTCTTCCCTTGGCCATTGATGTCGAGGCATCCTCCTTCATAACCCATTTTAGAAATCAACTTCATACCAATTCCTTCAGTAAGTTGCTCAAATACTATAAAAAAGGTGTTATAAACATAAAGAGAAGGAATTGTACCTGAAATGCTTATTACATCCTTGAACTTGCCATTCATCTTTTCAGCTTCTGATGATGATGACAACATTGTAGATGACTCTAGCCACCCACTTTTACCAACTGGAATATCGTGATAATCTTAGATATGCTTTCAAAATGCACATGCATCATCTTCCTCATAAGGTCCATAACCATTGTTTGAACTGTTATCACTCAGGTTGTCCCTAAGCTCCTGAAGGGATACGGCCGAGGTAACCACAAACCAATCTTCGGATTGCAGGTTCTAGCCCACCTGCAATCAGAGAGGAATCTCTCTTGATGATTTAGCTTTGTTGATGATGATTTTAGGCTAGTTATTGGGTTCAATGGGTTTTGTTTATGTTTGGATGGTGTTTGAATGGAAGGAAGATGCTTTCAAGCAGAGAGGCATGCATAGAGTGATAAGTTTCAAACCATTGGGCATGGAGTCAAGGAGTAGGACCGCAGGTATGCTTTCTTGATCACAAGAGGAACGTGGAGCAAGGTAGCTGCACATGAAACAACCTTCAAGCTAAAGAGATGGAGTGAAATGTAAGGAATGAGAGGCAACTAAGAATCTCTCAATCAACTTAATGCAGGGAAGGAAAATGAGCTCTATCTAGGGGCAGTTAAGAATCCCTGGATAACTGTCATACATGGTGAATTAGGGAAAATATGAACCATGTGGAATTCATATTTATGCCTAAAACAGATGAACAACATAAAGAAATAGCAGAAATTGAGCATAGAGTGCAATTAAACAAATTCTAAGCTAATCTTTCTTTCTGCTGTTTAGACAATGATTTATGAATGGAAAACAGAGGTAAGAAGAACTTATTGGGTCATGTACCAGCACAAGAATTCCACAGTCACTCTTCAACCATTACACACAGTAAACAATTCATTCTCCAAGCTCGTCAGCAGTCTTTGATTATAGAAATTATCAGATATACAGTGCGAGTCTCTGCTTAAGCAAAACATCCAACCAACAAAAACCAACCCTCTTCACATTGTTCAGGGCTGTCTTTATAGGTAAAATATCCAGAAGTATTTATTACAACCGACCTAAACAGGTCTGCTGGAAATTTTTTTTTAAACCTAAACTTGTGCTGAAATTAAATGCAAATAAAATATCTATTGAGCTGCGCCAGAAGCAACTGGATCAAAAAAGAGTTAATGTAGTGTCCTCTGTGACTTGGTGCAGTGCTTTTGCAATAACTGAGCTTTGAGCTTTGGTCCACTGATCTTATGTGAGTTTTAATGTGCAGTCACTGTGATGATGAGCTTTGAATGGTTCCTTAACTGCTTCTTGACTTTTAAGGATTCCTTTTAATGTTTTATTCGCCTCGAGCCCTGAGAAAATCCTCACTGATACACTTCGCTGCAACACTGATACTCTGGCATGAATTTTGGCTTCACATTTGCTCTGATACTCTTTAATGCCTGAATCGGGCCTCTCTCTTTATGCTGATATGATGAAAACCATTAAATTGGGACTTTTCTGCCATTTTCGGCGCAAAAACGGCTGAGGAATCAAAAGATTCCCCAAAGATTCCCCAATTTGGCCCGTTTCCCGTAGCGATAATCGCGCATCGAAAATTGCCTCAGAATTTGAATCCGGGCCTTCTAAGATGCTTTTTCGCGCCTGCGTGCCCTTCTTTGGTGGGTGACGTCAGCGGTGGGTCCTGGTACGGCAGATGACGTCAGCGGGGTGACGTGGCAGGGTGTTAGATGGTGCGGTGCCTTATATGTTTTTGCGATGCGATAGCGATAACTGAAATGCTGCGATTTGCGATGAATTTGCAGTGAAACATGTCTTGATCATAAATTATGTTTTGAACGAAATATTTGAATAAATGGAGGCATGCAGAGAGGAAGTATTTGTGATGCGATATGCTCTTTTGATGTGATGGAAATGTCGCACCGGAGCTAGAGGAAGCGGCATGCATTTCGGGAACATGACTCTTGCGACCACCGATTGCCGACTTGTGATATCGCATCGGCTAAAAGGGGAAGGGGAATATATATGTGGCATATAGTATTACGATATGCCGATTTGCGAAATGGTATCGGCGGAGCATCCATCGGGGAGGACAAAACGAGCAACATTACCTTGAGACCTGCGACAATGATAATCAAGACGGAGGGGAATCCAAAGGGATCAGAAGAATGTTAAGGCAGTCGGCAAGGGTTAATGCGATCGGAAGAAGGGTATATACGCTTTTGAAGAGTATTTGAGGCCTCAGGAGGGTCCGATAACCCAAAAAAGAAGAATTTCATGCTTTGGAAGGAGTCCATTGCATAGGAAGATGGTTTTAAAGGGGCAAAATGAGGGTTCTTGCTATGTTTCAGACAAACTTAGCAATTCCAAAGTATACTTATGGTTATCTTTCAACCAGGGGGAAGGGATAAATATATAGGGGAGTTTATTAACATAGTTTTAATAGGGGATGGGGAGAAATAGATAGGGATTTACATAGTAGAGTTAGAAATTAATATGTATTGTGATAAGAAAGCGCTAAGTTTAGAGATCTTAGGCTTAAAAAGGGGAGATAGAACTTTGTAGAGGACATATGAACACTCCTTAAGTAAAGCAAATCTTTACTAAGGGAAATGATATGATATGAAACATGATGGATTTAAGCGATATCAAGCAGATCTTGACCTCTTTGGGGAAGTTAGTGAATGATTTGGTGAAGAAGAAGAAGGGGGAGTTAGACATGCCTCGCTTGAGTTGCTCCAAGTGGATTTTTGCCTTGCAATTGTGATTTGAATAGATATAACACTTGAAAACACAAAACTGATCACAATCATTGATTCTGCGGCCACAAAACTACCTACCTAGCCTACTTGTCTAGCATTTTTTCTTCTTTTTGGTTTGGGTGCACTTGAACTAGCAAACCCAGCTTTTCAACTTTTTCTTTTACTGTCTTCCTATCTATATCTACACTTATTTCATCCAGGGCTCAGATTAGGCTGTTAAGCATGCTTTCTTCTCTACCTATCTAGGAATCTGCCAAGATTAAGCTGTTTGGACAGATGGTGATTCTCTATATTCTAAAACAGAAAATTGAAACCTAGGGAGACCAAGATTAAACTGTTTGGACCTCCCTTTAACCGAAAATTCTTCAAAAATGGAATAGTACATCAAAATTGGAACACAACATGTTATCACTAACAAAATTTCAATACCAAATGTCTTACATTTGTTTGATGGTAAAGGTCGGTGCTAGTCTAAGTTTGAATTTTTTATTTGCCTTAGAGTCCTGAGTCAACTATGTATTCTCACCCATCATCGATCATTCTCAGTCATCCCCGTCTCATAGTCATGTGTGAAACTGTGCATGAGTTACAATGTGTCACAAAGCTTTTTAGGTTATTTTGTAGCTCATGTGATAATTTTAAAGTGTTTCCGCAGCACATAAAGCCTTTTTGTAATTTCGCAGCGCAACACGTTTTAAGCTGCGCTACAAATTTGGGGATTTGTTTGAATCCATAGCAACTGTCATGCAAAATAGCTATGCGGTGGATGTATTTTACAGGTGGCATACTCTCAAGCTCCTGCGTGTATGCTTGTCATCAACTTTGAATCTCAAAGCCTCAAAGTTCATGTAGCTGAAGTTTTGTTTCCCTGCCAAATGTAATGTCAATGATCGGGACTGTTGGTCCACCTGTTCCGAATATTGATGTCTGCTTTGAGTCTGTCCCTGAAATGGGATATGATGCACTTTCAGAAATACCGCGTGGAGAGTGATAAAAACATGCAAAATTTGCAAGCGATACCTTTTGCAAAAAAGCAGAGTTGTGTTCAACACCAAAATAAACATGATGAGGAACTTTTTGGGATACTCGAGGGAATGTTTGGCAATGTTCGGAAACACAGATCAGACAACCATGGCTCTTCCAATGCTAGTGGCACCATGTTTACAAAAAGAAAATCCCTGGAACCCTTGACCACACCTCACTCTTCTCTCTTTTCCACTGGCTCCTATTTGAGAAATCAGAACAAGAAAAAAGAAGACGCGGGGATGACGACAGCAGCTCCGGTGAAGAATTTAAAGGAAAGGATAAGCGTTCCAAGCACAAACATAAAAATAAAAAGCTAGAGGACTACCATAGTCATAAGCAAGGTTCGGCAGGAGGTGTAGCTGAGATAAAGGCACTATCAGAGGAAGATTACTTTTCAAAGAACATTGAGTTTTCAACATGGCTTAAAGAGGAGCGGGGGATGTTTTTCTCCAATCTCTCTTCAGAGAAGACTCACAAGTTATTTCTGGAATTTGTAAATGCATGGAATAGTAGACAGCTGCAAAGTAAATACTATGAAGGCATTAGCAGTGCTCCTCGGACAGATCATAATTGGGGATTCAAAATAGACAAGAAGACAATATCTGAAGATCCGGTTGAAGAGAGGGAAATTGCTAAAAAATTTGAGAAGTTGGAGAGAAAGAAATATCAACGGATACAAGAAGAGGTCTTAGATGAGCTTCTTCCGAAGGCTACAGGACGTAAGAGAATGCTTGAGAAAAGAGTCATAAATACAGAGCAGGCAAGAGGACGAGAAGAGAGCCCTGAACTAGCAAATGATAAGGATCTTATGGGTGGTGGAGATAATTTTCGTGCGAGACTTGACAAAGAGCGAATGAGAAAGCAGAAAAAAGTGATGGAAAAAACTGCTATCCTTGAGGAGAAGCTTCAAGCATCCAGGCAAAAAGAAGCTGCAGCTATGAGTCAATTGCAAGCAATCATAAATGAAGCCGATGGAAAGATCACCATCCCAAAGAGGAGTTGATGTTCATAAAATCATGTTATATGAAGTTTGCATGATTTAGCTTTTCAGATTTCAATCTGTTTATGAGAACTGGAAGCTAGTTCCCTGTTGATCAAATACAAGGGTATGGTGGATTAACTTGCCAGTCATATTTTATTTTGCAAAATGCAGACAATCCCATGGAGAACATGAAAATTTGTGGCCTCAGAAAAGGAAGTTCAAGCGGGGTTAATACAATATGTTCTGTGGAATCTGATAGACTCAAAATTTATTTGTGTACTAGATGTTTTGAGTTTGAGAATTTTTTACTGGTATACATGATGTGCACGGGGTACTGTTGAATCCAGTATATGTGTTTAAGGAGTTTCTTGGCATACTTGAGCAAATGTTTGGTAATGATGTGAAACAAAGGTCAGGCCACCAGGGCTCTACTGGTTTGAATGAAAGGAAGACTGTGTTTTTTAATTTACACAGCAGTTTCGTAGCGCGCTACGAAATTGCTGTAGGTGATGATTTAAACGCAAAACAGACAGTTTGATATTATGAGCGGGAGTTTTTTTTTGAAAAGAGAGACACATGTCCATCAATCCAGCCTACACCACATCAGCAACATGGCAGCGTTATATATTCTTGGGTTATTAAAGACTTAAAGTACTTACTGCTGCATACTCGGTGATGGGGAACCAGAACCGAAAATTTAGGGATATTCTCATCCAACATGGAGCAGATCAAGGTTACCAGTATCCAAGGCCAATATGGACATTAATGGACTCATCTCATGCCATCTCAGCCAAATGCAAAGGAAACCAGGTGTCAAAGCTGCAAGGAGGAATCTTTCTGCGAAGGAGATAGAATTAGAGTTATAATTAAATTAGAACTCTTCAGAACTTCTGTTAGTAGTTAATGTATTAAATAAGTTTGTTAAAAACAGATAGGTGTCATTAGTAGCAGTCATCGAGCTCCCCTCATGCTGGAGGAGGAAGATCCAAATAGTTAGAGTTGTGTTGCTATATATAGCTGAATTATCTATGTAACAAGGGTTGGATTTTTATGCAAAATAGAGTTTGTATTGGCCTGTATAAAAGACTTTTTACAGTAATAGAAAGACTACTTTTTCTTCTCAAGATTCATACTTTGTTCAAATGCTCAAGATGTATGTGGTTCTGTTTTATCCTTCATATTTTACAGCTCTATAGATATGCAATCACTCTGAATTCACCTAGTGCTCAGACTTCCTGTGCATATTTATGAGCTGGGGTTCTTTTGAGAAATGTAAGTTTTACAGCTCTATAGGTATACAATCACTCTGAATTCACCTAGTGCTCAGACTTCCTGTGTATACTTATGAGTTGATGGTTCTTTGAGAAATGTTTTGAGTGTTTAAACATTACATGCCTTGACTGCCATGAATGAGTAGTTGATAGTTTACTGAAATGGTATTTGACTCCATGAGCCCAATGGAAGAAATGTTATGTTGTATGTCCAACCATCATGTTTATTTAAGTTCTCATTACAAGAGTTAGCCCTCTTAGTGTTTAAAGATAAATCAGTAGTTTATTTTGAGAGAGCCCTCTCAGGTTAGGGAGGCTAATCCTTAGCCAAGAGTCTGGTCTAAAATAGTTACATAGAGTCTAACTGATTAGCAGCCATCAGTACTGATTTTGTGATAACA